>JAEIFV010000462.1:0-236407 GCA_018904265.1 Lordiphosa collinella | reverse complement strand
CAGGGATTGGTTCAAGGATTGGTTCTGTGAGTGTGGTTGGTTGGGTTCGGGGGATTGAGGGTCGGTGGGTGGTCGTGGGTTGGGCTGCTGTTAGCACAATACCAACTACCCCACCTTTAAACATTTTTCTTATACCCTTACTAGGGATCGAACTCGGGACCTCGAACCTTATTGACACCGCTTCTCAGCCAACGGCACCAAACTTTGAATGTCTATCGCGGCGTCAAATTCATATTATAAATCGAGAGAGAGAATTGTTTTCATTTATTGCTCGCGCTCTCCTGCACTTCTCCCCACAAGCTCGAAGTCAAAATCGTTTGTCTGTTTGTATTCGAGCAGATTTTGTGATAAAAAATCATGAAGTGAAAAATGTTTATTCAGCCATGCTTCCATTTTCACCTTTAAAAATGGTCTGACAAAGCCCTGTAAGGGCCAAAGCCAAGCTTCTCTCAATCTCTTGGCTTGTGCGCTTCTAATTTTCGCACAAGAACGGCAGTTTAAGAAGCTTTTTCATGGCTTGTTACTCCAAAGCTGGCGCCAACAGCAGTGAGGGTGACCGGGTGTGTAAGTTTATTCAAAGAAAAAAACTTTTCATTAGATGTTCCGAGGCGGGATCAAACCCACGACCTCTTGCACAGCGATCGCACACTCTAGCCGCTGAGGTGGCTCATTTTCACCTTACTTTTGCGATTTCAGCACGTGAACTCTTGGTATGGCTACTAGGTGAAAACAATTTGAAAATATTTTGCGAATTGAAAACTGCAGCTCATTTATTAGTGACTTAAATTCGTACAATCTTATTGGACCTTATCTAGTTACCATAGAACTTTTCGGAATGTATTAAATATAAGTTTCTTGTACTTGCAGGCATTACAAGAACTTTCAGTGCGCTGCCTGGCTTGGTTTATACAAAATTGACTTAATTTTTCGTAAACTTTTGATTTTAGTTGCTAATTATATATTAAAAACGAGAGTGTAAGTTAAAGTCGGTCCAGCCCAACTTTGACATACACTCATGGACAATATAATAGGAGTGAAGTTTTTTTATTAAATGTCGATTTAAATCGATATAAACATAACATTTAATAAGGAAGCTATACTTTTTTAATATTGTTACACTGTTTCGGTACGAATTGGGTAAATTCCCGAAATTAATTAGCTTTCTGGGAAAAATTGTGGACTGTTTTATTGGTTAGACTGCAAACTCGGCTGGTCACTAAAATAGGTGTATGAAGTTAAATATTAACCTGTAGTTTATAAATACAATAATTTGATTGCAAAAGGTAAGGTATTAGGAAAATATAACTAAATGGGGACTTAATAACCATTAAAATTGTATTAGATGGACCGTGGGCTCATTCGACGAATCCGAGATAAAGGAAAACGTATAAATCCATTACCATGTTGATGAAAAGTTCTTAAAACTTCTTAACCAATGCCTTAAAAACCGGAAAAAATAGGTGAATCTCGGGGAGCACCTAGAAAATCATCATCTAAGAACGACGATCGCATGGTTCAGTTCCGTCAGCGTATTGACGGAATAATAGACAGATTCGTACACAAAGATCTATTGGAGACGGTGATGCTACCATATGCCGAGGATAAAATGCCACTTTTATGGAAGATCCAGCAGGATAATGACCCGAAGCACGCCCCTCGAGTAGTAAAGGATTGGTTCCGAGAGCAAAATGTGGATGTTCTTGAGTGGCCAAGTCAATCCCCACACCTCAATCCCATCGAGAATCTCTGGGGTGAACTCAAAAGAGAGGTCGGAAAGACTTTTTGGCAAAATAAAAATCAACTTTGGGATAGTGTCCAGCACAACATTCGTATTGGAACTTGTCGCAAGTTAATATCCTCCATGCCAAGACGAATGGAGGAAGTCTTGCAAAATAATGGCGGATATACCGGTTATTAGCTGCCAGATACTTAGTTTAATATAAAACAAGACCAAAAATAGTGAAATATTGATTTAATTTAAACATTTATCTACGTACACCTATTATTTTGTCCAGCCTAAATCGGCGGATTTAAGGAAATATTTAATTTGGTTGTATATTAAAGGGTTTGTGAAACTCTTTTTACTTTTTGTTTAAAGAAAATTAATATAAGTTTTGAAAAAACTTTGTTTTGTTGAGATTAGAAAAGATATGAACTAGTAATAAAAAGTTAAAAAAAAATAATAAAACACACCTATTATTTTGTCCATGAGTCTATCCCTTATGGTCTCTGCACACTGAGTACATTTCAGAGGAATGCATAGAATTTGATGATGATGTGAAATGGAAATTTACACTGGTAACATCTAACATCTGACATCTGTCAGTTGACGCTCTTAAAAATGTATTGAATATAAAATAGTACAAAAATATTTAAAGAAATAATAAATTGGCATGAAATTTATTTAATATTTGGTCAACTGTAGCAGCTATAAGAAACATATAGGGGCTATTGAAAGACCGTCATTCTTGGTCTTCCTCTCAAGGTAGACTCTTTGGGTGTTTGGGTACAACTTCCGCCAACTTTATAATTCTTGTCGCTAACTTGATAAATTTACCATCACTTCTTAGTTACCAAATCTTACAGTTATTAATTATCCGATCCTTATGAAAATTTCAGAGATTGTACCTGTGCCACGCTGAGAGGAACATGACAACTCTTCTTTGCATGAAATGTAACACACAAAACTCTAGGCCTTGTCATCAAATTCCAGAACTGAAAATTTTTTCCCATTTTGGTTTTACCAATCTACCGTTCAAAATATAAAGCAGATATATAAAACGAAATATAAAACGAAAAATTAGATTTTCGAGGTTAATGGCATAAGACATGCAGTAGCAGTAAAAGCAGTCTTCATTTCAGTTGACTCAAATTTTCAAAATAGTCTGCACAGTTTCTAGTGATGATACGTATATATCATATATGAATTTAAAAATTTCGAAGAAAGAAAAATGCATGGATCACGGATGTCCACGCACGAAACTCAGTGCTTCCTCAAGTTCATGTCTTAACACACCGTGACACATTCAAATTCACATCACGGTTTTTGTGTAAACGTTGCTTATTCTAATGTAAAGTTTACAACTTTATATGAAAAGAAAGCAGAATGTCTGTGGCTACTAGATAAGGTCTTTTCTTTTTGACGAATTGAAGTCACATGGCATTGAGCAATCGGATTCAGCTGCTTAAGCAATTCCGGTTTTTGTCAAACCTAATCTAGCAACCGTTGAAATGCTTGTCACCTTCCATATCTGTATATTAATACGCTAAGATTTTTTCATACGAATTTACGGCCCCCTTTTTAGCATAGTAAAACAAATACAATTAACCCAAAATTTATACCATATGTTCGTATGAGTTTTTAGACCCAGCCATTGTAAAAAAAAAAATTAATTGCAATTATTTATTGTTTTATAACGAATTAAAAGTTGTACCAATACACACACACTTGACACAGATATCTGAGCAGACCAACGCATTATTTTTGTTTCAACAGGCCAACACTCTCTGTGAGCTGTGCTCAGTTGTAATTTGGCATTTGTAAACAGAGAGAGTGACTTCAGTACGCTCTCCCTGTGAAGAGACGATCAACGGAAAAAAAAGCTTCTACGCATATTTTGTTTTTGTTTTAAGCAGACTTACAGTTGCTGTGTCTTACTGAAATCCAATTGACAAGAAATTTTTGAGCAAGGCAAGTGCTAATCAGATTTAAATACACCGACCACAATTGGAGACTGTGCTGTGATCTTGAGATCGTATAGGTATTACATCGAATCGGAAATACATCGAATCTATGGATTTCTTGCGTGTGGTAGGTTCAGGCACTATCAATGCGCTACAAGAAGGAAAGAAAATGTATATATTTTGTCTCTTCACACTTTCATTGGAGCCATCCCCAAGCAAAATTTCCCAGGCTGTCGGCTTCAAACATAAAGAAATGCTTTGAAAATTGTTTTTAAACTTGCACTTTACCAAAACTTTAACAAAAGATCAAGGAAAGAAAGAAACGATGTTTATAGCGTTCTGGGTGGTATAAAAAAGTCCAAACTATGCAAAGTTAGTTAACCAAATGTTGGCTGACTGTTCAAAATTGGAATATTTGTTAATCAGGTTTTCCAGGGTTTCAAACCGATTCAGATACAATTATTTTTGGACCAAAAACTATGCAAATTTAAGACTTTCTTGAATTATTATTTTAGACTTAAAAGTGCACATCGTTTAATGTTGTGTCGATGGTCGAATTTCGACCACAGGGCGAGCCTAGTAACTTTATTAAGTTTAAACTCTGAATCAGCGATGTGCCTCCATAGCCCCCAGGGGCCGCGCGCAGTCGGCTATTTACACTCACACGAGCCGAGCGCATGCCGAAGTCGGGCATATGAGCGTAAGCAGAGCCCTCTTGCCTTCGCTGTTCGCTGCCCAGCCGTCATTGAGGGCAGTTCAAGGCTGGGCTATGTCGCTTTAATATTGCACACCAATACATTCTCACTTTTTGGCCTCGCTCTTCTTGAACATCGCTGCTCTAAATACAATCGTTTACACGAAAACCGACTCGGAGTTCGGAACAGGGCCGTATAAGTAATCTGTATTAAATTAATACTATTTATTTTGGACAATCCACCACAGACCAATTCCAAATTACCCCAACAAGTTCTCAATATTTAATCAATCAAATCACATAGTATTTTTCGCTTTCCAAATTTATAAAAAAAAACCCAACTTACCTAAGAAAATTGCTTCTTTGACCTTAACCAAGGCTACAAGTCCAAACTTGACGTTAAGTCAATTTCACATTTGCCAGCCAAACGGCTACTTGGCCAGAGACCGCAAATAAATTACAAAGGCCATGTTGAAGATTTGTTAATAAAGATAAATTTACTTATCGTTTATCTTGATTATGCAAAAAGCCTAAGTGAAAATTCAAAGACCGTCAGTGTGGTTGGGGGTCTCCCCCACGACCCCAACTTTCATAAAAAGGCCACCAGTCGTTGGCAAAAACTGAAGAAGCAGCTGCGTCTCAAACTTTCTCATTTCCTCAGGCGGTGAGCAGATGGGAGTTAGGCGCTGGAAGGCGCTTGTCGAGGCATGAATAAACATAATAGATATTTCAATGTTTTATAATAAGTTAAATAACTTGTCGGTCGATCTTAAGTGAAACGTTTGCCAGGCCATTTGAAAAGAGAAGCCAAATGGCTTCTGATTAAGCTCTGAACTGGGGCTTGAGTAGGTGAATGCAATAGAATAGACAATGTCACAATACGACAATTCGGAAATTGTCGTCATCTTTATACACACAAAACTCAACGTAGTGGGTGGATTTTCTCAAACAGGATACTAATTTTGTCATTTAATTTTTTACCGGGAATCCGACAAATACATTTGAGTTTCCGCTTTAAAAACTAGGTTTAATTATGAAGCACATATAAAGTTTTTATGAGTTTTCGTTAAATCTTTCAGCAGAAAACTTGTTCCGCTGAAAATTTATTCTTATGTTTTTTTTTGCCAAAAAAAGAAAACGTTGAGCAGCAAACACGTTTCGCGGAAACAATCATGCTTGCAATAGTTTCCTGTCTGATTGTAAAGCGATTATCTATATGTATGGCTTAAATATGTGAGTCCAGCCTGTTGGCTTGCCTGCATGCTTCTCCAATTTTTTCTCAGAGCGCATAAAGGATGCGCAAGCCGGCACACATGACTTCCGTCTGACGGAAAATAAAGAAAACGAATTGAGTGCAGGACAGCGGCTGCAGCAGCAGCAGCAGGAGTAAGCGGGAAGAAGTGCATTCAAGAATGCCACTGATTAAAGTCCTGCAGAGAGAAGGGGGTGTGTGGGGTGTGAGACAGCAAAAAGGTAAGCGACTAAAATAGCTTTGGTATTGGTTTACTTTGGCGTCCACCTATAAAGTAAATAAGGAATTCGAGATGCAGCCAGCTTGGATAGGAGCAGCTAAAAGGCATTAAAGGATTACGTAGTTTGGAATTTACTATAATATGGCTATGGTCTGTATAAATTCTCTCTCATTTTGTTGTCATGCTATGGAATTTATATAAAATACAGGAAATTGGGTTCAAATGCTTTGCTAACTTCTTGCTTAACTCGATAATGTCCAGTTCTGGATTGAATTTAGTGAATTCAACTTCAGTTAATTGAGTACATTGGAAATTCGTCCTTTGCCTTGCACATCAACCACAATCACTCAACACCAAGGCTGGGGCATGTCCTGGCGAAACAAAGTATAAAGTGATAAGTCCCAGAGACAGGGCAGAGAGGGAGAGGATGCCAGTCCGGAAACGAAAACAAGCCGTATAAAACTTTTACTCATACGCACACAAATGGAATGAAATATCCTGCACATCGTCGTCCTTTTTATTTGGCCGCAGCTAATTGTTTTTCGTTACGCTACGCATACCAATGCAATTTAGCCATTGACCAGGACATAACTCTTGGAATGTTTTATGGCCTCACGCACGGCAGGACAATATCTTACCGCCAGATATCCTGGCAGGAGCAAACACACACTTATACACACACACACACACGCTTGTGAGTGCGTGCGTGGGCCAAGCCATAAAATAAACCATATACACGAATTCAAACACTTGGAAATTTATTAATGTGACCTCCCAAATCTGCTCTCTCACCCCCATCTTCAATATTGGCCCATAAATTAAGCAGGTAAAAGCTTAAGTCACAATTAAACTACATATTTATTGATATGTATTTCAAGTATGTAGTATTTTTTCAATTCATATTGTTTGTTTTACACTACTATGGGGATGTTGTTAAGCAATCCCTTCGACTCATTCCTCAGATGGTCCATACTACTTAAATTAATCATAGTAAAGGGTGATTTTTTAGCTTTTATCTTTTTGGCACCACTGGTTTAAACAGCTCACGCACGTTTCGTGTTTTGTTTCACTGTCAAACATCTTCAGTTTGGTCTATTATTTAACCATGAATCGTTTTACAAACGAACAACGCTTGCAAATTATTGAATTTTATTATCAAAATGCGTGCTCTGTCTTCCATTTTATGGTCAGTTTAATCGACCCACTGAAGCGGCTATTCGGGCTATTGTGACTAAATTTCGCACCAAATTTACATTGTTGGACATTAAACCACCAACACGCTTACGTAGAGTGCGAACTGAAGAAAATATCGCAGCTGTATTTTCGTTTTTCAAATATTATTGTAATTTTTTTTGGCTTGTGAATATAGTTCAAAATTTTTTTTGAAAATCCATAAAGTAAGAATGACAGAAATATCTTTGATCAGTTGCCTTTTTGACTAAAATATGAATTTAAGAAAAAAAATTTTGTTTTGGGTTTGTGACGTCAATCAAAAAAAAGTAATGTATGGGGTGTTGTGTGCCACCGAAACTTGTCGGTTTTGACTTTCGAATATAATGTTTTAATGATACGCTAAAAGGCAGAAGCAACACGCTCCAAAGATGACAAAAAACATTAAAAAAGAAAGGCAAAAAAAAAACAGCCACCAGCTTAACGTGCTCGTAAATATAAGAAAACAATGCGGCTGTACTGGTTTTAAATTTGTTGCGGGATGGTGATGGGATAAGGGGGTTGGGGGCTGCGTGGGTGGGCGGGGGTGAAACTGGAAGAATTTAGGTAAAGAAAAGTTTTGAGGCCACACGGGTGCTTGTTGGTCGAGGTGGGAAGTGGGGTGGAAAGGGGGTCTTCACCGGGCTTAAATTGGCAAATCGCTCCAGACGACTTCGATGGCAAGTTCTTCGGGAAGTGTGCAGTGGCAGCTTGTTGATCGGAGAGGGAAAAATGAGAATCGAACGGGGTGTTGGGTGCGGTGGCGTGGGTGGCGGCGGGGGGATTGTTCAGTGACAACTCGAGACCAGCACAATAAGCTGGTAGAGCGGGCTGCGGGCGCTGCGGGCGGGTCGTGCCTTGGAGGGTCCGTCCGGTCAACTGAGTGCGGTCGTCGGGTTGGTTTAAGCGGGGTAGTGTATTTAAACTGAAGCTTTAAAAAATATCAGGGCTGGCGCCAAATTTTGAAATTACTCTACTACAAGCGGCTGTCGATTTTTCATTGTTATTTTTATTCAGATTATAATAAAAAATTATTATTTTTTAATTTAATGAGGAATAACTACCAAAAACACAATTTTAAATTTTAAAACTCCACAAATTTTTGAAATGTCTAAAAATCACTTTTTCAAAATGATATTAAAAAACACACATGTATTTTTTCCAAAAGCTAATGATGAGCAAAGTTACATGCATCTTTTAACTAAAATACATAATTTACATAACGAAAAAATATTGATTTGAAACCTTACTATGATCACAACACCCCATCTTCCCTAAGGGTCATCAATTTTTTCTTAGGTGCACGCCTCGTTTAACCGCGCGTATAAAGTGAATCAATAAAGTATTGGCACAGCTTCATTTTGAAAGTTTGTTGCTAAATATATTTTCTTATATTTAACTTCAAGAAAATATAAAGATGCAACATATTTTATTCAACATTTGACTTCATCTTACAAAAAAAATTAAATTAGTTTCATTAATGGTTTTGCTGCAAATGGATAAAAACAAAAAAAAAAGCACGATTTTTACATAAAAAAATATTGGCACAAATATTATATTCAATGTTTTATGCCGAATTTTGGATCTATTAATGTTTGGTAAAGCCTCCTTAGGCCTTAATTACGACTTCCAAGCGTCTACGCAAACTAGCTACCAAGTTGGCAGCCTCGTCTGAGGTTATCCTTGGATGTTATATGATGTTTCCGAACTTTTCTTCCCAGCACATGCCAAATATGTTATAAGGGATCATGTCTGATGATTGCGGAGACGTTTTTAATTGCTTGCAATGATTGATTATCCATTCCTGAACCAAATACGACGAATGTTTGGAGTCATTATCTTGTTGAAACAAACATTGCTGTCCATTTAACCCCAATTTTTCAACACTGGGAGCCAACTTTTCCATTAAAAGGTTCTTATAAAATGTCTTGTACATTTTCACATCGATAAATACCAAATATTTTTGCTCCAGAGGACGCAAATCACCCCCAAACCATAACATTTCCTACGCTGTGCTTCACTGTTATAAGATCATTATTTTATTGCAGGTCTTTGTTAGGCTTTCGCCAAGTTTTTTGTGATATTAATTTAATTTTTTTGTAAAATGAAGTCATATGTTGAATAAAATATGTTGCATCTTTATATTTTCTTTAAGTTAAGTATAAACAAATATATTTAGCATCAAACTTTGAAAATAAAGCTGTGCCAATACTTTATTGATTCACTGTAGGTGCTCACACATAGCACATTTCAACGTTAGTAAAATTAGTCCGCGATGCCGGTGGAAAAGATGGCAAGGAGGCACAAAAAAGTACTGCCTTGTTACAACATTAGACGTCAGAAATGCCTTCAACTCTGCAAACTGGACCAAGATCCTTGAAGCACTTATAAGGCTGGGTATACCCAACTACCTTGTGCAGCTCCTGCGTTGGCAGTCCCATCCTTCCAACTGACGATGTTACACTGGCAGACGAGATGGATGTCTACAACCCATTTACTAACGGGTCATGAAGGCTTTAAATCTTTATAGGTATAAGCACGAGACGGATCCGTTTTGCATACTGTGCGCGGAGTAAAGAAGACGCAGAGCATGTCTTTTTTGTCTGTCCTAGGTTTTGCTGCAGAACGTGAAGTGCTAAGCATAGGCATTCGGGGACCATTCACAGCTGTTGACTTGATGGTAAACCTACACTCAGAAAAAACGGATGCCAGCGTTCTAATTGAAACGGGATTGAATTTAACCTGTTTTGTACTTAAAATTTCCAGTTTGATTCGTTTTAGGTTTTCTTAAATTGAGTTCAAAACATACTACATACAATCGAAAAAAAATATTATTATTGAAATGAGAACATATGTTCTTGAATCAAGAACATATTCGAGCGTGTTCTACAAACCTCTAGCAACCCAAAAGCAACCCAAAAGCAATTGTCGGTGTTCCTGAAATCTCTTTTGTTGGTTTTCAAATGCCGCAAATTTCTTGGCGACATTTGGTCATCTTTTTGGTAATAAAGTTTGAAAGTTTTGAGTCAAATTAAATATTGAAGATCAATACTTTGATGCTTAACTAATCAAAGTGCATTAATATTATGAGTTCTTAGTAACAAAGATTAGTTTTAAAATATTTTTAACCAAAACCACGCAAAAGCCGAATAGCAGCAGAAAACAACTATGAGCAAACCTGCCCACTTATTCCAAATCAGGCAAACACATTTTCGGAGTTTTTATTTTCTTATCGAAGTTATCATTTTATAGACAAATATTATTTAAAGGACAAATAAAATAAATTTATCAGGCCAGTTCCCGTTTTCGATTTCGATCAGATCATGCGGAATCGGAACTGGTAGCTGTTCCCGTTTCCGAAAAACGATCAAGTTGCTCGGCTTCAAAAGTTTTGCCTAAGAGTCAGTGGAATGAAAAGTAAATGCAAGTTTTCTTGGCAACAGTGATTCTTTGCATTTTGCAAGTATTTTTATTTTAACATGTCAAATATTGTGAAGTTTTGAAGTATCTATAGATATATCGAGCCTTCAATTTGATTTAAAATCATTTTTTATTAAATTTGTACCTTAGAAATTGCATGGAGACGAAAAGAAAACGATCGAAATGAAACCGAGCTGTTCGCAATTCCGAATCAGCCAGTGCTGACAAATTATTAAGGCTGCCTTATGGCTGAATTAAAATTCGATAACGATTCGAACTTTCTTTCGAAAAGACAATCGATTTCTATTTCAGTCGGAAACGGGAACACCAAAATGAAAACGATTCTGAATTGCGATCGTTTTACTTTTTCATTCCACTCGGAAACGGGAACAGGCCTGTATGTGAACAAACAAGCAGTTTAGTTAAATATAAATAAAATAGTTAACGAGTTATCGAAAAAACCTATCGATAAAATTGACTTGTGAAAATTTCAAACTGCGATTAGAAGACAAGTTAGCAGCGGTGAAAAGTTTAACTAAATATTTTAAACTAATTGTGATCTTAAAGTAAATAAAAATGCAGTTTTTACTGTCTCGAGGTCTTGCTATGCTATTGGCAAAAATTTAAACAGAGGCACACAACACAACAAAGGAGGCTTCAGGTTGATCGGACGACGTTTCATGAGGGACCAAATCCTCACTCATCAGCGATCTTGAGCCTGAAATGTCTGTCCAAACAGCAGTCTCTCCATGTTTGGGAATTCCAAAGGCAGCTTGCGCGCAAAAACACCAAAAAGACAGCTTAAGACAGCCATTCCCCTTTGTAAGTGTGTGGCCTCCGTTTTGGACTTTGGACTCAGTGGACAACCAACGGCCGCCACATCTGGAGCAAAAGACAACTGACCCCAAAACCTCTAGAGATTTCTGGAACACATCGGATGAATTTTTTTTATACCAATAAAGAGTTAAGATGTTCTTGATTGAGTTTATATAATCTAAATTAATTTATAGTTTGGAAGTTAGTCTATACCAAAATCACATTTTTACTTATTCTTCAAAATTAACAGACAACCCTGGCCAGGCAGCAACAACGCAATAGCTGCCAGTCAGCGGTTTTTTGTTATTCTCTTCCAGCAACTCCGAAGCTAACTCCGAAAAAAAAAATCTCCGACATTTCTGGAACACCGACACTTGGATTTTTTGTTTTTTTTAAAACAACTGACTCCAAAACCTCTAGGGATTTCTGGAACAAATCGGATGGATTTGTTGTATACCAATAAAGAGCTAAGATGTTCTTAAATGGCCCACCCGCGATTTCTATTGGGTAATTTTTTTAGTTATTAGCAAACAAACATTAATAGCATTTTGCTGTTTGCTTTGCGGCTATTGCTGATAAGAAGCCGACGAACTTTGAAACTTTATGCGGTCGAAGACAAGCCCAGTGTACTGACTCCCGCTGCAGCAACTGTTTGTTGTTTTGCCGTTTTGCTTTGACACAAAACTGCAAGCAAGCAAAAACTTTTTGGTGCGCCAAACTTTTGGTCAATGCAGGGGACGATGTGTGTGTGTGTGTGTGAGTGTGCATCCTGTTTTAGGTTATGCGAACCGTTAGACTAGCGTGTAATATGAGCAATGCGAGGTTACACTGCTGTTGTCCAGCTTTTGTGCATTTACGCTTATAATTAAGCATAATAGGAGGCAAATTCTGGACAGCAGCAGCCTCCACGTGGTCGGCATTAAGTGTTGGCATGTGGTTTTCACTGTTGCCATACCATGTTGCCTCCCATGGTCGGTAGCTGTCCTGTGTTTTGAGTTTGTTGCGGCAAAACTGTGTTTTCTTGTTGGTTTATTTTTTTCTCGTGCTTAATTTGCACAATTAACATTGCAATAAAGTTTTTGCGCAAACAATTAAGTGATTGCTGTGCTGGAGAGGGGTGGAAAAGAATGGGGGAATGGGTTTAAAACTATTGCAGCTAATTTAGGTAGAACAAAATAAATAAATGGTGCTGTTAAATTATTTTCACGCACAAAATTTATATCAACTCCGGCTTAACACCGTACCACATACATAATTAATCCTCTATTCAAAAAATAAAAAACAATTTAAATTTGATTTTCAATGCTTTTGCTATTTAAATGAAATTAAATTATAATTACTTCAACACTACTGATGTTATTTCGTCGAGACAACTTCTCAATGCCTGCACTTTAACATCAGAAAGCCAACTGCTTATATGAACATAAAGTAAATTTGAAACCAAAAGCTTATTACGGCTCATTTCACAAAATCATCGCTCTCATAGCAGGAGAAAACGGCAGAAGCAGGCCATGACGGCGCGAAGGGGAAAAGGCAAAGAAGCCAAAGCAAACGAGGCATGTAGTAAAAAGTAAGGACATGCCCAACAAAGACATGTGAATTATGTCTCATCTATTGTTTCCAGATTACGATGAACGAGCTCACAGCAGATGATTGGCTTCATAAGAGTGCCAGGACGCTGGAGCATTTTATTTCTGATTAATTAAATTGATTGAAAAAATCGAGACAATCAAACTGAAAATGCATTCAAAAGGATTACTCGCTGCCCCCCCATATGGCCATGGCCATGGCGATGGACAAATTGTGGCTGAAAATAAAATTCGGTATAAATCATTTGAATGGTAGTGGGTGATTCTTTAATTTTTTCTTGGGTATTATGTTCTGTCTTCCACTTAAGTAAGAATATTCTTTTATTAACATTTTAATTTAAGGCCTATACTCAGATAAGATACAAATTTAGTTCGGCACAATACTTCACATGAATAGCACCACATTTGAACAGTTTTGAAATCTGATATGCTTTGGAGCAGCAGTCTTATCTAAATGAAGTATTGTGAAAAACTACATTTTTATCTGACCTGAGTATACGCCTTTATGAACATTTCTAACTATTGCTTTATCCAAATATTAAACACAAACAGGAATTTTGAGAAAATTGGCATACATCAAAAAAACTCAAAGATTTCAAAGGCCAATTTGGACACTTTCTTTGTTCTTTTGTTTATCCTTTGAAAAGAAACAATACAAAAACCAACTTTTACACAATCTTACAATTACGATTCGTATATTGATGCTTCCAATTCAACTAAAATCCTCGTTTACCTACTAAACCCACTCGTAAACATTGAAATTGTATGCAACTCAAACAACTTTTGCCTTTATAGCCACACGTCGCACATTTTGTTAAATTTTCCCTTGCTTTGGGAAAAAAAATAACAAAAAATGTTTTTATTACGGAAAAGTGAGTGAGTGTGTGTGCTAGTGTAGCATTGATGAGCAGACAACTGATTTAGTTAAGTGTAAATTTATACATAAGGCGCCTGTTAATAATGCCCTTTAATAGAAAAATGTGTTATATCTACCAAATTCTCACTTTTTATGTGCTTCAATCTTTCCGATATTGATCTTTGCCAACAGCATCCAACTCAAAGTCAAGCACATTGCATCATTTAATAACCATCCTTGGCCATGTGCAAAGCAATTTGTCCATCTCATGCCATCAACTGGACCAGACAAGACAATGGGACAAATTGACCTAAAGTTTGATTTATTTTTAGATGAGTAAGTTTATAAAAGACAACAAAAAATTAAGTCAATATTTGAAAAATTTATTTTGTATTTTGAAATTTCGAGCAGAGTTTTCAAAAGCATCATAAAAAGTTTTATCACATAAATGCAAAAGCTGATCTTTATAATTAAGTTGACGCAGCAAATCTTGAAAAACAGCAGAACATTATTCTTGTTATTAAAGCGATTATTGTGCCTTACAAAACGATTTCTCGGGAAAAAATAGTTAATAATGTTTTATAGACTTTTGTTGGGAGAATAGCTAAGGGCTGTCAATTCTCATATAACGAGCCATGTATCGAACCTCAACTGCTGTCTATACCATGCTTCCCTTTAATCTTAAGTTCCATCTCTAGCTTTAACTGAGATTTTTCCATTGAACACGCGGGATGAGCCAAAACCTCCATTTGGACGTATGTATAAAACTGTAGCTCGCTGAATTAACTTACTGCTAAATCTCGTCTAGCTGATGAAGAACTCTAGACCACTGACTGATTGATAAACTTTTCCCGCCTCCAGCTAATAAAAACAGTTTCCGCTCGACCAACCTCACCATGGCAAGGTCAATTGACGAAAAGTCGCTACAATACTATTGAATATTATGGTGAAGCTGTTGTTCGAAATTTTTTAAAGTTTAGGACTTAATATTTCATTTTTTGGAACATTTCAAGCATTCCACTATGGTCCAGACGACCACTTTTGTTGGACAAAACCTCATTTTTAAAAGTTAAAAAAAATAGGGGAAAGTTAACTTCTGCTCGGCCGAAGTTTTGTATACCCTTGCAGCTTCCATTGAAAACAAAAAAGTTTTTCTAACTAAGACTACTTTTTGGACCTTACTTTTCTATCGGATCTATACTATATAGATGTCTGATTTCGACCAAACTTGGTGAAATCTTGGAAAAGCATAATACACTGTTAATTACGAGGCGTTAATTTGGAGGCGATCCCATTTAAAACTAAAAGTTTTTCTCACTAGAACTTCTTTTTCGACCGATCATTCATACTGCAGCTATATGCTATAGTTATCCGATTTTGATAAAACCTTGTAGAAATATGTTAAAGTATATGAAATAAGAATATGCCAATAAAAAGGACGTTTTCATTAAAAACAAAAAAGTTTTTCTCACTAGAACTAGTTTTTCGACCGATCGTTCCTATGGGAGCTATATGTTATGGTCATCCGATTTCGACCCAACTTTGTAGAATTGTGTAAAAGTATATAAAATAAGTGTATGCCAATGATAAGGACGTTTTCATTAAAAACAAAAAAGTTTTTCTCACTAGAACTAGTTTTTTGACCGATCGTTCATATGGCAGCTATATGCTATAGTCATCCGATTTCGACCAAACTTAGTGAAATCATGGGAAAGGATAGTAAACTACGAAATACGTACTTTGGAGGCGTTTCCATTAAAAACAAAAAAGTTTTTCTCACTAAAACTAGTGTTTTGACCGATCGTTCCTATGGCAGCTATATGCTATAGTCATCCGATCCGGCCGGTTCCGACAAATGTGCAGCGTATATGTACCAGAAGACATCGTGCAAAGTTTGGTGAGGATAGCTTTAAAACTGACGGAGGAGATAGCATAGAAACAGACAGACGGACAGACGGACAAGGCTAAATCAACTCAGCTCGTCATGCTGATCAAGAATATATATACTTTATGTGGTCGGAGATGCTTCCTTTAATGCGTTACAGATATCCGCACAATTTTATAATACCCTTTGCAATGGTATAAAAATAACGCCCTTAGTAACGCTTTGCATCAGAAAACGACTGACCATCTCAGTTGCGTACCAGAAATTCCCATAGATGGCGCCACATTCGCGAAATCAGCTGATAAACCTAGCGGTTGCCAATTTGATTACAATTTAAAATCATTTTAAAGTGATAAAAAAAAAACAAATTTTAAACAAAGTTTTTTGATGAATTCTAATCAGTGGGTTTTGTACTACGTGTTTCGTACAGTCAACGGTTTGTATGAGTTGTGCTGTCTTCGTAATTTTATGTTAAAGTGAGTCGTTCAAGATGTGTCGATTTGTGATGAAAACTAATCTTTGAAAAGGTTTATAAGATGATTCCGGCCTATTCCGGCCCTGAAACTAATTGTGTGTCGTAGATTAAATAATTCCTGTTGTAATGCATTTTTTAAGTTGATCCACTTTTGTCCACATCTCTTGCAATTTGCATTAATAGATCATAACCTCAAATTCAATTAAAGAGGTGCAAAGCATCCAGAGAAAATGCAGTGCTCGAATTTATGAAAACGAAACTTTGTGGCGAAATATCAGATGAAATAAATAAAGCAGTTGCAGATGCTTCTATGAGATTTTGTTACCGTTTGGCAGAAAAATGGAGGATGTGCAGGTCACATGAAAAGGTGTGGATTGGCTAAATGTGTAATCGATTTCAAAACAGTTGAGTCAATAGGGCGCCCTGCGTTAGCGTATCCAAAAAAAAGTCGGAGAGCACGAAGAAGGCAAGCTGCAGATCTTGTCGTATCCGAGTTAGGAAACCTTAATTTATAGCTTCAAGCGGCCAGCATGGCCTCCCGAAAACAACACAAAGACGCTCGCTTATGTTCTGAAACTGTTATCCTTATGCCCAGAATTAATAATAATTTAAATTGTAAGGAAGAACTGTGTTGGGCCGGAAAAAAATCGACTTTTTTTTTGCTTTTTTTTATAGCTCAGATATTCAAAAATATTTTCCCAAAAGGACTTTCGAAAACTCGAATTATTTTAATAGATATAGCCCTTTTAGTGATTCAAGGTGAACTAAATGTCCTAGCAACTGCAAACTTTAAGCGCGCTTTTCTGGAAACCACGTTTTTCAAAATGACGGCCGAGATTCAGCCAAAACTATTGGACCGATTTTGTTAAATGTGGTGTCCATCGACGCAGAATTGTTGTCGTTCTGGCCTGAACTTCCAACTTTTAGATACAACAATTTTTAGTATTTTTTTTCAACTAGACAAATTTATATTTATTTGTTATTCATTCATTAACTTTCAAATAAAAAAAAAACAGATTTGAAAATATCTTTTCTTTTCTTTCTTTAAATTTTTAAAAAACATCTAAAAAAAAACAACAAAAAAATTTTTTTTACCGGTTTAAGATAATGCTGATTTTTTTCTGCATGTCAGTTGTCAATTAATGTTGACAAATTTAAAAAATTCTGTAACTGCTGAATTAATTATTGATAAATATCCATGGATATCAATGACTGCAACAGTGCACAAGATTCTGGTACATTCATGCGACATTATAGAAAGCACTGTTCTTCCTGTAGGATATTTTAAAGAGGAGGGAGCCGAATCCAGAAATAAACTCTACAAATCGTATCGGTTACACGACGCACGGAAGCGCAGCCGAGTATATCATTTTACAGACATGTTCCACCGAGCAATGGATATATCAGATCCCATTATATCATCGGTAAAGCTAGATTGACGTATTCAAAGCCAAAATAAAATAAATTTTTCAACTGGTTATGTTATCGAGCGAAGGTACCCCTTTAGAAGAGCACGGCTTGAATTAAGATGATTATTTTGGATTGTAATGAAGTATGGAACTGGAAAACGAAGATCATGATGCTTAAAAACATACCATAGGTGTGAAGAATATATTAAACTAATTCCAGTACATTCATGACACATTGAAATATTTTATATTTCAGACCACCTTTTCACAGCGTTTTCCTCCTTGCGGCAACATTACAAATTAAAAAAATTTAAAAGATATAAGACAATTATTGTCTTACATCCTTTAAGTATATGATGATTGATCAATGATCTTATATGTTGGTATGTATATTTTTTTGCAGTAGACCCGTTTAAAAAGTGTTGCTAAAATCTAGAAAATTTGCTTAATTTTCTAAAACAAATAATTAAATCAATACGATTGCAAGATATGAAATTTTATGGGGAATTAAATCAAATGATTTTCTCGATTAATGAACTACTTACGACATATGCCCCTTTTGCTCCACTTGGAATATATTTTTCTTCAGACGGATTTTCAAACCTCAATATGTTTAAAAATGTTGAGTGTATGACCAATTGTCATTGCCCATAGTAGATTGTTGGATACTGTTAGAACTATGTAATAGCCTCAATAACAATGCATCAAACCAGATGCCAGGAGAGCAGGAAAACCTTGAATGCCACTCAGGGGCAGAGATAGAGAGCAGCCCACAATGGCACACAGGTGGATTAACCTCGCATCCCTTTGCCGGCTGGTTGACCGAGATGAGTTGAGTGAGAGTGGTTGGCTAACAACAACAACAACAACTACAAATGGCCAAACAAAATGGCTGTCAACGGCAGCTGCTGGTATTTCTGCACATATTTTGATTGATTATTGCAAAAAAAAAAAAAAAATAATGCAAATAAACCGATTAGAGTTTTCTTTCGTAATCGGCGGCTACTGTAAAAATCTATAAATAAAACGAACTTTTGGCCATGCAAAAATGGTTTGACATAAACAACAGGAAATGAGCAAAAAATTCGAGATGAATACAACGGATGGATGGATGGGTTGATGTTGAATTGGATTGGATTCAGGGCCATTTTGTGGCATTGTAGTGCGGAACTGTGGGCTGCACGTTGATTACAATTCGCTTCCGGCAGTCATTAATTTTTATTTAGCACATTTTCGGTTGGCGGAGAGAGAGAGAGTGAGAGAGAGAAGTAAGAAAAATGGCGCAAGGACTACCGAGTTGAGGAATATGAATAAATTAAGGCACATGTGTGGGTGTCTCTCTGTGAATGTGTGTGCGTATGTATGGCTGGCGGAAACGGAAAGTGTGTTAATTTCCGACAGCAAAATGTTTACGCTGATGATGGACGTGAACTGCAATTGATTTCAATGGACAAAAAATAAACGTGAGCTCGCATAAAGGTGATTTAATGGAAAGTGGACGTTTCCATTGCTGTGAAAACACATTAAGAAAAATGTAAATTCGATGAAAAAACCCACAACAATTTTTTAAGGTGAAGAAAAATACATCTTGGCATTCTTTATTTGCTGTATTGATCTGCGAGAATTCCCAGATTGAAAAAATCGGAGGGTGTAGCGTTCCATCAATTCTCTGCCCACTTGGGAAATCGTTGTAGTGTTGCCATTTAGTTTCGATTCATTTATTAATGAAAATTTCAAGTTATAAACAAGTTGTTTCTTTCGCTCAAATCAGCCATGCATGAAAAACTCTGCCAACACTTTTCCCTTTAGCACTTCTTCTACTTCTCGAAACCCTTTTTGCATAACAAAGCGACAGGGACGATAAGACTGTGAGAGGTGGCTGAAAGGAGGGAGGGTTTGCACTCGAAGGACGTCCCGCTGCAATTTATTTAATAAAAAACGCGATGTCGACGACCCACGCAATTGAAACTTTTTCAACCGCAAAATACTAAAGCATACTTCTAGGCAATAACGTAATTCAAACGCCCCGTAGACGGCGACAGCCCAAAACTTTGCACATTTTTATTTTTTGGGCTGCAAACGAAACAGACCAAAAAAAAAACTTTTTCCAAAAATGGCGTAAATTGTCAAGTCCCACAGAAACTGAACCCTTTACCAAACTAGTGAAGGCAACCAAAAGGGTGACCAAGTGGCAAAGTCAAAGCCTGGCGCGGCATTTACTAAAATATTCATGGTTTGGTGCGTCGACACTCGGACTGAGATTGTTTGGCGCTGGGGAACAGGGGCGAGATGTGGATGCGCCAACTGTTAACTGGCCTTTGCACTTGAATAGCAATGGGAGAAAATGTCTGTGTTTTTGGTTTTGTTTTGTTTACGACAGGAATGAGCGAAGTTTTTGATATTTGTTGATTGCTTTTTGGAGGGGTTGGGGGCAGCAGCGATGGGTCAAGTGTATTCGAAACTCGATTCTCAAACATGGGTTAATTGTTGTGTCAGATATTTGCAAAATATGAATAAATGGAACAAATGGCAGTCATTTGAATTTATGAAGCTGTCCTGTAAAAGAAAACTAAAAACTAGATCTCTAACCATGACCAATCACTTATTCTGCTCTTACAAGTTGAACTCGCTCACGTCGGTATCACAAAAATATAATTATCCACATCTGTGAATTCTAATTACTTCTGTCATATGTATACACTTAAGAAAGTCTTTCAGAAGTTTAGTTCGAGTGTGTTGGAATTAATGCTGTTTTGAGCTTAAAATTTAAAGTACGAGTATTTTTCGTAAATTTTTAAAAACAAAGCATTAGTGTATAATGTGTGCTTTGTTTTAGTTTTCTCGACATTTTCGCATGAAAAAAATTGCCAATAGTTCCTAAAAAATTCAAATTTCTCTAAGAGTGTGCAATGAGATGAAGTGCATTGAATTTAGAATTAATGACCGTAGAAATGCCTCCCGATTGCTCACAATAATTTGCAGGTAACACTTCTTAAGTTCAAGTCTAGAACCTCAAAGAACGTAAAACAAAAGTTTTATGCATCTTTTCACTATTAAAAATGGTAAGTACCTATATTGTACGAAGATAACTAAAGGGTGATTTTTTAGCTATTATCTTTTTGGCAAAACTGGTTTAAACAGCTCACGCACGTTTCGTGTTTTGTTTCACTGTCAAACATCTTCAGTTTGGTCTATAATTTAACCATGAATCGTCTTACAAACGAACAACGCTTGCAAATTATTGAATTTTATTATCAAAATGCGTGCTCTGTTAAGAAAGTTCATCGCGCGCTTCTTCCATTTTATGGTCAGTTTAATCGACCCACTGAAGCGGCTATTCGGGCTATTGTGACTAAATTTCGCACCAAATTTACATTGTTGGACATTAAACCACCAACACGCTTACGTAGAGTGCGAACTGAAGAAAATATCGCAGCTGTATCGGCCAGTGTTAATGATGACCATCAATTAGCGATTCGTCGCCGTTCACAGCAATTGGGCCTCTGTTACTCAACAACGTGGAAAATTTTGCGGAAGGATTTAGGTGTGAAGCCTTTCAAAATACAGCTGGTGCAAGAATTGAAGCCGAACGACCTACCGCAACGTAGAATTTTTGGTGAATGGGCTCTTGGAAAGTTGGCCGAAGATCCACTTTTTTACCGAAAAATTGTGTTCAGCGACGAAGCTCGTTTTTGGCTCAATGGGTACGTAAATAAGCAGAATTGTCGATTTTGAAGTGAGTATTAGCCAGAAGCATTGCAAGAGCTACCAATGCATCCAGAAAAAGTCACAGCTTGGTGCGGTTTATGGGCTGGTGGCATCATTGGACCGTACTTCTTCAAAGATGATGCGAATAATAACGTAACAGTGAATGGTGAGCGCTACCGTGAGATGATATCCAACTTTGATTTGCCCAAAATGCAAGAGCTTGACTTGCATGACATGTGGTTTCAACAAGACGGTGCCACATGCCACACAGCACGCGCAAGAATGGACTTATTGAGAGGCGAGTTCGGTGAACATTTTATTTCACGTTCGGGACCGGTCAATTGGCCGCCTAGATCGTGCGATTTAACGCCTTTAGACTATTTTTGTGGGGCTATGTTAAAGCTCATGTCTATGACAGACAAGCCCGCTTCAATGACGGAAGACAACATTGAAGCATTTATTCGTGAGATACCGGCCGAAATGTTGGAAAGAGTATGCCAAAATTGGACTAAGCGGATGGACCATTTGAGGCGCAGTCACGGTCAACATTTGCATGAAATAATCTTCAAACATTAAATTATATGGACCGTACTATCGATTCAAATAAAGATTTCATGCATTTTTCTGAATTTTATGTGTTTTTTTTTAAACTTTCCTATAGCTCTTAAAAAATCACCCTTTACTTAAAAATAAAATAGGGGAAAGTTAACTTCGGCTCGGCCGAAGTTTTGTATACCCTTGCAGCTTCCATTGAAAACAAAAAAGTTTTTCTAACTAAGACTACTTTTTGGACCTTACTTTTCTATGGGATCCATACTATATAGATGTCTGATTTCGACAAAACTTGGTGAAATCATGGAAAAGCATAATGCACTGTTACCCATTTAAAAAAAAAAAGTTTTTCCCACTCGAACTAGTTTTCCGACCGATCATTCATACTGCAGCTATATGCTATAGTCATCCGATTTTTATAAATCTTTGTATAATTGTGTAAAAGTATTTAAAATAAGTGTATGCCAATGATAAGGACGTTTTCATTAAAAACAAAAAGTTTTTCTCACTAGAACTAGTTTTTCGACCGATCGTTCCTATGGCAGCTATATGCTATAGTCATCCGGATTCGACAAAATTTAGTGAAATCATGGGAAAGGATAGTAAACTAAGAAATACGTACTTTGGAGGCGTTTCAATTTAAATCAAAAAAGCTTTTCTAACTAAAAGTAGTTTTTCAACCGATCGTTCCTATGGCAGCTATATGCTATAGTCATCCGATCCGGCCGGTTCCGATAAATGTGCAGCGTATTTAAACCAAAAGACTTCGTGCAAAGTTTGGTGAGGATAACTTTAAAACTGACGGAGGAGATAGCATAGAAACAGACGGACAGGGCTAAATCAACTCAGATCGTCATGCTGATCAAGAATATATATACTTTATGTGGTCGGAGATGCTTCCTTCTATGCGTTACAAACATCCGGACAATTTTATAATACCCTCTGCAAGGGTATAAAAACCACAAAAAAATGCTGAAACTCATTGAGTATCTAGTATTTCGGCTGATATTTTTTTGCATTTTTAACGAGAATGGTCACACTGCCTGTTGTTGACATCTCATTTAATAAAGATTGGTTAATTTAAAAGGGAAAAATTTTAATTGTTGTAATGGCGCTTCAGGACATAATCAGTATGATTAAAATTGTAAAGCGAAATGCATTTGTCTAGGTCGCCGTTTCACCATATAATTAAAACAAAAAACATAAAAATCCTTGCATCCTTGCAGAAAGTAATCAAGTCTGTGGTTTGTAACGCATATTTCACAGAAGGAGATTGACCTGAGTCTGAAATTCAAACAACTTTCATTTTTCAAATGAAACTTTTATATTTTTAGAAAACTAATGCAATTATTATAAAATGAAATGATCGGTGTACAAAAGAAAATTAAGCTCATAAACTCTTTAAGTTTGTAGGTGAATAAAAAATCTTACACAGCAGCCACTGAAAATTGCTGTCTAGCGACAATATTGAATCCACCCAAAACAAAACAAAACAATTTGCCGATTCAGCTAGTTTTTTCATATTATGTAGATTAACTTGCAGTATTTAGCTAAGAGGAGCTCGGCTTTGGCTCGAGGTCATGTCATGCTTTCGCATAACTATAAACAGATCGGACAGCTGTTTCATGAGGGACCAATCCTCACCCATCAGCGATCTTTGCCTACAATGTCTATCAATTAACAACCTCTAAATTTCTACGACGGCAAAACTGTTTGGGAATTCCAAAGCAGCATGCGCGCAAAAAACATGGACGACAGCCTAAAACAGACATAAGCCTTTGTGTGTGTGTATGGGGCCCTCCACGCAGAAGGAAGCATCTCCGACCCTATAAAGTATTTATATTCTTGATCAGCATCAACAGCCGTGTCGATATAGCCGTATCCGTCTTTCCGTCCGTCTGTCTGTCCGTATGAACAAACAGACCTCAGAGATGGTAAGAGATCGAGGCTTGGCAAGGTTGGAAAGGTTGGATCATGTCATTTATTTATGAAAAACAATTTCGGTCAAATGACCACATCGGCTGACTTGGAAGTAGCCCATTCGATCCACCCTATTTTTGAGAACATTTTCAATGGTTTCGGCACGTATGTCAGCAATAGCAACTCGAGTCTCGTTCTTCAACTGATCAATTGTTTCAGGATTGTTTGCGTAACATTTATCTATGACAGCTCCCCAAAGATAATAGTCTAACGGTCTCAGATCACAGCTTCTTGGCGGCCAATTCACATCCCCATATTTGCTGATTATAGTTTTCGAAGATAGGGCGCAGAAGATTGATTGTGGCGTGCGCTGTGTGGCACGTAGCGCCGTCTTGTTGAAACCAAATATCGTCCAAGTCTTCCGCTTCAATTTCTTTGAAGAGCCAATCACTTAACATTGCGCGGTAGCGTTCACAATTCACCTTCATTTTCTAAGAAAATTGGACCAATCATGCCTCGAGACCAAAATCCGCACCAAACATTGACAAGTAGTGGGTGCATTGGCTTCTCGACGACGAAACTTCTATCTATAAAACTGACGGAGATATGTTTTTTTCTAAGTTGCGGGGGATTATTCAAATATAGATAATTTAGAGAAGAGTTGGCTTTGTTAGTTTTAATTATATTCATGCAATTTCTTTAAGTGTACAGAAAACTTACTTTGTCTACATTAAAGTTCATTACCAAACATATTCCAATGCAGCACTGTATGCCTGGGCTTGCCATTTTGTTGCATCATGCAAATATATCAAACTTTAGTTGTCTATGCTTGACTTGAATCGTCGTCTCAGTCTGCTTCCCTTTATCCTTGTCCCTGCCAGGACTCTAGACTCCTTGGCTGATGTTAAAGATTTATTATTTATCAGTGCAGATTGTGCAACTACTTTGTAGCTTCTCTCTGGCTGCTGCCTCTGGACCCAGTCGTGTATGCAGCATAAGATTCCTTAGACATGTAGAGGGTCGTGCTACAAGTATACATATCCTTTGGCAAAAAGCCTTATGCATTGTCTGCCAGCAGATGTATTGCTATTTTTGCTGTTGTTGTCTTAAAATGCAGATTGTTTACTGATGTTAGATGGCTCTCTCTGCAATGTTACACATTCCCAATGAAAATTACCTTGATTTTGTTTTTCCTGTTTTGCATTTTAGAGTGAAGGTCATTTAAAGAAGTTGAATTGGGTTTCGAGTTGATACTCAATAATTGTAGACTCAATAGAGAACTCCATCGGACTAAACCTTATCCTCCTCTACCAATGTCGACTAAACAATTCAATTACAGAAATAACAACCAGAATAAACAGAGGTTACAGCAACAATATAAAACAATGGGAAAATGAAAATGAAAACAAGACACGCAGACAGCAAAACTGAGAATTATCTGTACATTTCGTGCAAATGAAAGCAGAAAATTCATTTTTTGCCGCAGTCAGCTGACTTTATCTAGGCTTCCTTCTCACGATTCTGCCTTGGCTGCATTTAACTAATTGCGATAATTAATTAGGACTAACAACGACTGTGAAAAAGAGAATGCAGCACCACGTAAATGGAAAGCCTACGAAGGAGGGCTGTTGCCTTACAGGAATGTGTGCTGATAGCAGGGGATTATCAACCAAATGGATATAAAGTTTGTCTTTGCAGCTTAAGCAAGTAATGGTGTTAATGTTGTACATGTATTTGTCGGAATTTAAAGGTTCATGTTTGTTGTGGTTAGCAATTTGGCTGAGGTTGTGTTAATGTGAGGATTGGAAAAAATTTGAGGACCTAAATGAAATGTTATTGTTTTAAAATGATATGAAAAAATTGGTTTGAAAATAATGTTAATGTTTAATTCTCCTTTTTATCTGAAAAACACTTCTTACTGCAAAAAATATTGTCAAAAATCGATTTTACATTTTCAAAAAGTGGCCTCTTGTTTAAGCTTCAATTTTTTTAATAATTCTGCTTCGGGCCATAAAGAGCATTCATACACAAAATTTCGTATTGCTTTCAGATAATGGAAAGCTGCGAACCATTAACACATCTTTTTTAGAAAAGCCTACTGTGAAGGCCGAGAACTCAGTAGTTCAGCTGGTGTCAAGGCACTACCAGACCTAACGACCTGATGCATCACTGAGCGTTAGTCGCGTCTTTAACGACAGGTAATGCGTCACAGCGCTAGTCTTGTGCGTAAACTATAGTGTGCACCCATCTCCACACTAACGACTGGTAATGCAGGATCGTAACGATCGGTACGTTTTCCGGACATTCCCATACAAAATTCGTTAGGCAAATAGTTACTTGGCTGGTGGTTGGTCTGGTGGCGAGTGCTCACTACGAAGAGCTAGGGAATTCGTTAATGCCGCACTGGTGCCAGATGCTGCCCATCGTCGATTCGGCCGGTGCTACCCAAAAATTTGTTTGTTTTTCTTACACACAAAAAAATCTGGTGGGTAGAATTCACAACGCTAGTAGTACATTTTTCCAATTTTCTTATGGATGTGTTTTGTTGTTGTTTGGTAGCTGTACTAACAGTTAAATCTACCGAAGTTATTGTAAGATATTGTAAGTTTCACGTATTTAAGTGTGCTTTTACTTTGTTGCTGCAATTAACAACTGTTATAGTAGTAATTTTAGCTACGAATTTTTTTTTACACATATTTTGTTATGGTAAAAAGTTACACTCTAAAGGGACTGGATCTGACGTGAACAAAGTATTTCTATTTAAGTATTTCAGTCACAGTACTGTAAAAATAGTCATCTTACTAATTTTTCGGTATTTTTACTGTAAAAATAGTAAAGTCAAACAGTAAAAATAGTAAGGATTTGGGTAACACACTTACACAAAGCCTTTTGTCAATTTGGCGTTGCTGCCGTTCGTGTTGGTTTTTGCCCTTGTGCTGCCTTGGAATTCCCAAACAGTCAAAACATTGTTGGCATGGAATGGCCTCTGCCGTCTTGTAGAAGGTGCATGTCTTGTTTTAAAATGTTTGAACAAACATAACTTATTGACATGGAGGCTGCTAAAACGTTGCATTGATTTTCAAAAAGGTCACTAAAACAGTCACATAGTAAATTAACTATTTATTCTGTAAAAATAGTTACATTACTATGTTTTTGGTAGTTAAACAGTAAAACTTGCTATCTTACTGTTTGTATGCCAACTTGACAGCTAAAATAGTATTCCTACTAACTTACTGTAGACTAACAATCTTTCGGTATATTCAGCAGAAATCTGGTAGTTAAATTACTATGTACACAGTAAAAAATGCTACTTACTGTAATAATCCGTATATATTACAAATTTTGTGGATTGGCGCATTTCTAATCGAAATTTTCTGATCGATTTACTATAGCAATAGTTCTCTTTACGTTAAGGTTTACGTGATAGTTACTGTAAAATTTGGTTCATTATACCGACTTTGCGGGTTGGCGCATTTCTAACCAACGATATCGGTTAAATTTACCCACAGTTTTTTTTGTGTGGATAACTCGACTATCGTTCCTCCGATCTGTTCCATTCCTTTGGCGAATCGAAAAATAATACTGATTACTAAATATGTCCAGAAGGTTCCAACCTCCTCCCGCCCGCAAATTGGAAAAACGTCATATCTCTTACAGTTTTATAGATAGAAGGTTTGTTCCTTTTGGTCATATTTAGTAATCAGGATTATTTTTCGATCCGCCAAAGAAATGGAAAAGATCGGTTGAACAATAGTCGAGTTATAAGGAAAACAAACAATTATGGGCAGCACCGGTCGCAACGGTGATGGGCACCACTTCACAGGTACAGAGTATATTATAGTCGGGCTTGACCGACTTTCTTACTTGACGAACCCTGTATCTATAAAACTGTGGGAGATATAACGTTTTTTCCAATTTGCGGGAGCGGGAGGGGGCGTGGCAAAAATTGAAAATTAACCTTGATCTGCCTGCAAGTATAAGAAGCATATGTCTCATACTTGTCAAACCTCTACCTCTTACCATCTCTGAGATCTGTTTGTTTATACGGACAGACGGACTAAAAGAGGGACATGGCTATATCGACTCGGCTGTTGATGCTGATCAAGAATATATCTACTTTATATGGTCGGAGATGCTTCCGGCTGCCTGTTACATACTTTTTCACAAACTTAATATACTCTGTGTACCTCTGGTTCAGAGTATTAAAATATTTGTATGGCAGCTACAAGAAGTGACCATCCGATTTTCGGGGCTCCGACATGTGTGCTGCTAAAAGATGTCTCTGTGCAAAATTTCAGCTCGATAGCTTCAAAACTGAGGGACTAGTTTGCGTAGAAACAGACAGTCGGACGGACAAAGCTCAATCGACTCAGCTTTATGTGGTAGGGGAGGATCCTTCTATCCGTTCCAAACTTCTGCGCAAATAAAAAAAAAACCACAAAAAAAAAAGATTTTAAATTTAATGCCTTGAATGGGATTCGAACCCATGACCTCGCCGTTGCCAAGGCAATTGTCTTGACATTCGACCATCCGCCGCACACTGCAAAGCAAATTTTAAAAAATTAAAACCCGCCAATTTTTGATTTGCAATCGATTACCAATGGACCTATCGATACTTTTCATTTATTTTTGTGGTTTTTATTCGCTCAACTGTGAGCTATCAAACATAACATACGTTGCAGCAGCTGCTGCAAACTATTTTCCCGCTTTTTCTAATGCGCACAGATTTGGCTTGCAAATTGGCAAAATTTATTTTTCCAGCTGTTATATTTGGTTTTAATTAAGTTAAAGGTATGTATTTACGAGAAAGATTATTCCGTGACATGTGCGTATCTGTTGCAGTGGTAATTCGTGGTAGCATCTTGCAGTCTTGTTTATCTCTTTTCAACAACTGTTTTAAGACTTTCGTGGAGTGCAAGTTTTTTAATCCGGCTGTATTCGGTCTAATTCTTTTTGTTTTTATTTAAATGATTCGTTATCTATGTGAAATGTTTATATTTGGCTGCAGCAGCCTGCATCTGCTAACAACAGAATACTTTTCAGGCACTATGGCGGTTTGCAAACGCATTTTTTTTTGGTATGGCTGGCCGAAAACGTCCCTGCACAGAAATTTGGCGTTGTTTTTGCAAACGACATTGATAAACCAAAATATACTGATGAAAAGCTGCAAGAAATTGGCAAACTAATAAGGAATTTAACAGCAAGTTGGTTGAAAAATGGGGGCAGTGTTATCGGAGTAGTTTTAGGTTTGAGACAAAAAACAAGAAAGACAAGTATTTCAACTGGGCGCCCAGAAAAAGAATTTTCAGTATGCCACATGGAACATAATGCGATAAAAGTTGCGGAGCTAATCAGATTGAATACTTCCGAAGAGCTTATGAAGGCGACACGGGTGAGCTTGTATAAAGCAGGAAAACGAAGTGCATCGCAAGTTATGACAATGCTAGACACAGATTTGAGTTCATCAACAAATATTACGAAATTCGCTGAGTCCGGCCCACAACTTCCTATTCAGTACACATCAGAAGAAGCTTTAGCTCTGTACATTGATGGAGGCTACATGAAGAACTCTTACAAGCTAATGCAAGCTGGTGCGAAAATGCAAAAAGCCAACATTTATCCAACTTACGACGTTCATCGATCTGCCAAAAAGAGGTGCTACCCTGATATAATCAGATCACACAATTACTAGAATTGTCGAAGGTAACAAGAATATGTCTACCCGTATTGTTGATGGTCAAATATAAATGGATGGAAATGGGGATAAATATGGATGTGAAAAGTCTTCTCTTAAATGTGGAGTCTGACTCAGAATTATTCTTTTTATTCTTTTTATAATTATTGTATTATTTTTTTACCATTCTTACAATGTTGAACTTACCTTGAAGAATACAATTTTTTTATTAAATAAAATTTACTAAATTTTTAATTTTATAATTAATTTTTTATAAAATAATATTTCATTATTATACTGTTTTCAAAATGTTTAAGGAATAAAAATATTTTTAAACTAAAAAAAATATTTTAATATCTTAATTAATAAAATAGAAGATTTCATCGGAAAAAGTGAAAACTTACTTAAAGTATTCCTTATTTAATTATCGTTTAAAGAAAAAAAAATAGGGGAAAGTTAACTTCGGCTCGGCGGAAGTTTTGTATACCCTTGCAGCTTCCATTGAAAACAAAAAAGGTTTTCTAACTAAGACTACTTTTTTGGCCATACTTTTCTATGGGATCTATACTATATAGATGTCTGATTTCCACCAAACTTGGTGAAATCATGGAAAAGCATAATACACTGTTAATTTCGAAACTTGGAGGCGATCCCATTTAAAACAAAAAAGTTTTTCTCACTAGAACTTTTTTTTCGACCGATCATTCATACTGCAGCTATATGCTAAAGTCATCAGATTTTGATAAAACTTTGAAAAAATGTGTTAAATTATATAAAATAAGCATATGCCAATAAAAAAGGAAGTTTTCATTAAAACAAATAAATTTTTCCTCACTCGAACTAGTTTTTCGACCGATCGTTCCTATGGGAGCTATATGCTATAATCTCCGATTTCGACCAAACTTTGTAGAATTGTGTAAAAATATACAAAATAAGTGTATGTCAATGATAAGGACGTTTTTATTAAAAACAAAAAAGTTTTTCTCAATAGACCTAGTTTTTCGACCGATCGTTCCTATGGCGGTATATGCTATAGTCTCCGATTTTGACCAAAATTTGTGAATCGGGGCAAAAAAAAAACAAATAATGCCAATTTTGAGGATATTTCCATGGAATACAAAAAAGTTTATCTAACTAAGACTACTTTTCAGACAATACTTTTCTATGACAGCTATACTATATAGATGCCCGATTTCGACCAAATTTGATGGAATCATGGAGAAGCATAGTTAACTAAGAAATACGAAGTTTAAAGGCCTTTCAATTGAAAACAAAAAAGTTTTTCTCACTAAAACTAGTTTTTTGACCGATCGTTCCTATGGCAGCTATATGCTATAGTCATCCGATCCGGCCGGTTCCGACAAATGTGCAGCGTATTTATACCAAAAGACTTCGTGCAAAGTTTGGTGAGGATAGCTTCAAAACTGACGGAGGAGATAGCATAGAAACAGACGACGGACAGACGGACAGACGGACAGGGCTAAATCAACTCAGCTCGACATGCTGATCAAGAATATATATACTTTATGTGGTCGGAGATGCTTCCTTCTATGCGTTACAAACATCCGGACAATTTTATAATACCCTCTGCAAGAGTATAAACCGAAAAAATGGGGTAGTAGGCAGGTGTGCGACCCTACCCACCACCATATATCTGGTGGGAATTTCACTTTATCATCAACTGAAGTTCAGCACGACTGAAACTGTCTTAGTATTAAAACCTTGCTTGTCTTTTATTTCAATATTTCAGCATTTGCCTTGTAATATGTTAGACCTCGAGTCGGCCATCAATCATAAATACATTTAATTGCGCTTTGTTAGGAATGTTTTGCAGACCATCGAGGGTTGTTGTCTACCCATCGCTGACGGGGTTTTTGGTTTCATTTGTAATTTCCAGAGTTTTACTGTATTTAATAAGGGCTTTCCATAAAATTATAAAACAGTTTTCCTTTAATAACTTAGTTTCATTTTAAATTCAAGACACTTTTTTAAACATATTTATCATCCGCTTATCTCAGCTCTTCGTCTTGGGAGCGGCTGGTCTGTTCGTTTTCCTCACCTTCTTCTACTTCGTCTTGTTGTTGCTGCTTTTGAGTTTCTCCCTGCTCTTCACTGAAGATTTCCACCTCACTCTGATCATTATCTTCTTCAGCTTGATCATCGCCTAATTGTGAAGCTGCCGCTTGCTCCTGGCTAGAACTATCACTGGATTGTTCTATACAACATTGGGGAGCAGCCGCCGCAGCCAACAAAACGAAAACCAGCAGAATACAGCAACGCATTGGGAATGAAATGGAACTGACTTTTAGCTTAGGTTAGCACTTACTTATATCTAAATATAAATTCATCTAGGCAGCGTGGCAGTAAATTAACATCAGGTGTAAAAACCGAAAATCAAACAAAAGCCAGACAAATCAATTAACAAATTAGAAATTGACATTCGAGTTGTGCTTCAAATGCGTCATAGAACAGCTGCTTTCAAGTTGGATTGGGTTTTACATTTTTTTTTTTGACTCATTCAACTTGAACGCGTTTAACATGTTTCAATATTTAAGAAAGAAAAAAAGGGGAACAAATTTAACAGCAAAAAGGGGGAGATCACGCCCATGTCGAAGTGTTGAACGGGAGAAACGTGGAAACAAAAGCGAGTGAAATGCAAATGAAGTTTACTTGCCCACATTCGAGCTGTTGTGGCCTTTATTATTGCATTGAGGCAGTGTTAAAGATGTGCATTAAGTCTGTCACTGATGCAAGGAAATCGGATAAACAAGCTGAAATGCACAGTTTAATGAACTATTGAAATCGGAAATCTGACCGAACCCGCCAAAATTGTAATACGATATTAACGAACGATATATAAGTTTAGTTATGGCTTTTTTCCCACTTACACTACAAAGTATAATTCTGTCACATTGTACTAATTCCGCTAAACTAATTGTTACACCAAATTTAACCAAAGATTCAACACCAACAGGTGGCCCAGACAAATACAATAAATTTTTGTAGCTCCATATCCTTTTTTCCCCCATTGCATTTTACGAGCTGCACACACACACGCACACTCATGGCCGCTTCGTTTCCGTTTCCGCTCAGTAAATGTTTCATTTTGTTTTCTGAGAGCGAGGGGCTGGAACCGCCGCCTGTCACTCAGTAAAACGCCGCCGTGTGTGGCCAAAGTTAATGTCCAACGAGCTTGTCCATATGTCAGTTAGTTGACTGCCCTGCCAGCAGCAGCAGCATTCATGTCTCCCCGCTTCCCCCCTGCTTACCGGTTACCAACCAATGTTTCAGTGTGTGCGAAGGTTGGCCATGTGTTGGCTTCCGAGACGAAAATGGCTTAAGTAGTCACTTTTTGTGCTTATGCCTGGACTTTGGTTTAATTAATTACAAGATTAATGCGACTATGCTCTTGTGTGATGTGAGTATGCTTGGGAGTGTGTGTGAGTCACCGCTGTACCTTTACTAAAGTGCGTTTGATATTGTGGTTGATGAACCCAAAATATAACCTTCTAGAAATGTAATTACATTCACACCCCACATATTTGTCATTTGTTATTTGTTAAGAAAATGTGACATTTTCTATAGCAGAAGCCACTTACTTAGGCTCATTCACATAAGTAGACATTACCACTTACTTTTAGGTTTGTGGCTAATACAATAGAAATATCAAAAAAACCTTATTTCCAAAAGATTATATATGGCAATTCTTTTATCCGATTCCCAGACAATCATAACTAACTCTATCTAAACTATACTGTAACTGGGAGAAGTATCATGTGCCAACCAACTCTCAAGTGTGCAACTAAATAATTAGAAATTAATTAAAAATCTATTAGAACTTAAGTTTGGCAATTTTTACGCAATTTCCATGATGGCATGGCGTTCAGTCAACGTCTGCGCCGCCTTATTGAAATCGTCTTTAAATGTCCTTGGCTAAAAAGAAAATGTAGATCGTTCGCAGCCCGGCCATTGATGTTAACATAGTAGAATCTTCTTCTATCTGAATTAACATGATTATCTAAAATCAGATGGTCCATTCGTGAGTTTTTTCAAGTTAAGTGAGCAAAATGAGCACAAAACGTTTTTTGGGTCTAATCTTCAGATTTGATGAGGAAATGCTATACGCGACGTGCTCTACAGCGAGCGCTAGGTTTGTTCCCGGATTTTTGGACTTTTGTGAAATTTCTACCACTGTTGTTATTATAAAATCAACAAATTGGCATTTAAGTTTTTACCTTAGCGAAATGTCTCTAAGCTTTCCCAAAAGCTACGTATGCGACACTCCTCACCGAAATTTAGTCAGCTAAAGAGCATTTCTGGTTTAAGGTTTGGTTTACAGAAAAATAATAATCAATATTCCGGGTTCAAGCCGGTTCGGTTCAAGACCGGATGGCAGCTTTTTTTTAATATAAATTTATATAACTCGTTGTTTTTCGATTCTCCTCTGGATTCTTTACCAAATGATTAAATTTATGTGGGTTGGCCTAATATTAAAAAAAAAACAACCAAAAAATAGAACTATTTTCAATTAAAAATTAAAGCGTTCATACCTTAGACTTACGAATTTTATATTTAAAGCTAAACCAATAGTGAAAATAGTGAAAGTGAATGTTATCAGGCTCAAGGTAGAGGTGTGATTATAGTTCAATAATCAAGCAGAAAATTCAACAGAGAATACATATGAACATGAACAGTAGCTGTGGCTATTTGTACACTTGGAATTCTCAACTCGTTATTCGCCGCCTGGGTAATATAAATAGGATTTGCAAATGGCTTGTTGGTGTGACAGCAACTGAAAATGTACTGACGAAGGCTTTGCCATGGCCGCAGCCGAATCGGCCGTTACGCAGCCACAGCTACTGTTCATGTTCATATGTATTCTCTGTTGAATTTTCTGGTTGATTATTGAACTATAATAAAACCTCGAACTTGAGTCTGCTAACATTCACTTTGACTAAAATCAAAACAGCTCTATAATCCCATATTCATATAGTGAAAATATTTAAACCAAAGTGTAAATATTAAAATTTCAGAGCATTTTTCTCTCAGTGCACATACACTTTAAATAATAAGGTTTTTGTGTCAAATAGGTTATCAAGTAATCTGATTAAAAATAATTAGGGTATTCACGACCCCCAGTTAAACTGTGGAGTTGAAATGGAATTAAACAAATGCATTAAACGAAGTTTTTAGAACTTTATCGACTACCATTCTGAATTTTGAAAACGGCTAGGAAAGCCTTGATCAGAGCAAAAAAATTTTAAAAATAAATAGAGAAAAATCTCTAAACAGATAAGTAGATCTCAGATTTTGCATATTTCCATATTTTTCATCAAATTGATACCAAATTTTTTATTTAGGCGTTTTATCGTTCAATTATATCAAGTTCTAATGCATTTCGAAAAAATGACAAAATATATGCGAAAGATATGCAAAAATATATCAAATACAAAAAATATGAAAAGTATGCTAAATATATGCAAACAAATTTCATCGCAAAATTCAATTCCCGAGGTCTTTACTGTTCGACAAAGATCACTTAAACTGGTTTATCGATAAGAATGGCTTCAATTTTCTTTCGAACTTTCTCATGTTGCCCGATCAAAGTATGACTACTCCTCTCTGAAGTGAGCGATTATAATGATGTCATTATTGGGGAATAACCAGGGACAAATTTAATTAAACATAAACAATTTCTAATCTTCAAGACCCAGCTCTATTTTCGGTAGTACCACCACAATTTCGTCCATATAAACACGAGTGTGTAAGATTTCCCAGTGCCTTACTATTTGCACGCGGGAAACAGATGGCGCTTCTTAGTCATGACCAATCGACTCAGTGTCAAGATCGGTCAGGGTGCCAGACCATTTGCTCTACTTGACAATATACCACCCTCTAAATCGCTTTTTATACCCGTTACTCGTAGAGTAAAGAGGGTATACTAAAGTCGTGCAAATGTATGTAACAGGCAGAAGGAAGCATCTCCGATCCCATAAAGTATATATATTCTTGATCAGCATCAACAGCCGAGTCGATATAGCCATGTCCGTCTGTCCGTCTATCTGTATGAACACCTAGATCTCGGAGACTAGAAGAGCTAGAGCCACCAAATTGTATATGTAGACTTCTATTATCCCTACCCAGATCAAGTTTATTTCAAATTTTGGTCACGCCCCCTCCCGCCCCACAATAAAAAATGTTGAATAACTCCAACAATTTTAAAGATATCAAGCTCATATTTTGCAGTGTAGTGTATGTGCCCAATATCTACAATCTCTGAAAGTTTCATAAGATCGGAGATTAAATGGCAGAGTTATAAAGGTTATAAAAAACGTAGCATACTTTTTGGCGATACATGCACTTTTTGCTCACATAATGTTGAAATGGTCACATTAATGTTAATGCTCTGTTAATTAACATAGGGAAAGGCTATTAAACACTAATTGCCCTGAGTAACGGGTATATCGAAGTCGGGCAGGACCGACTTTAACTTACGCTCTCGTTTATTATGTTAGAAATTACTTAATTTTGAATTTCTTTGAAAAGAACTTTGTCGTCATCAGAATTCACCTATCTTAATGCCTCGAAATTGAAATGTCATTTAAATCAGTAAGGCCAGATTTTTCAATGTCCGGTTAGTCAACTTGACCGGCAGGTTAACCGATCTTCAGTGTCTCAAACTGTATGTGGCGTAACCATAGGAAAAACTTAAACGCAGCTCAGGCACTGGTTAAAGTTAACCGCTAGTTCAGTTCCGATGGCATTATCGATTTTTTTATCGATATACAAACAGCACCCAGCATTCTTTGTTTATTATATTTGCCATAAACTATATATATTCTTGACCAGGCCAGCTGAGTTGACAGTTTTAAGCACATATTGCAAAATTTGGTCGACATCATTAAATCAAAACGAGCATTTGCAAGGGTATTAAAACTTCGGATCAGCCGAAACTAGCTTAGCCATCTCTTTTTTTTATTTGCTGAAACAAAATGCTAATGAATAAATCGAATCGAATCGAATCTACGCAATGGAAATGGAATTCAAAGAGACTGAGCATCGAATAAATAATGCAAGAGAGTCGAGGAAGATGCATAATTACTTTACTGATTTGGATGATGCCACATTTGTTCCACGACATAAAATCAACATGAAAAATAATTCTTGCCAGGATTAGAGATCAAGTTGGTTCCCAAAGATAAAAGTTAAAGCCTAAACTTTAGTTGCGATTCAATTTTTTTGTGACTTTGTGCGTTCTTATGCATGTGGCAGCTTTCTTATCACTGCGGGTGACTTAAGTGTAGTCAGCCTTTAAGAAATCGGGCCTAAATAGTTTGAAGAAAACATGTTTGAATTTAGTTACAAAAAAAATCGGAATATTAATGAATACTTAAAAAAAAATAAAAAAATAGAATAAAAAATGGAAAGTAACAATTCTGTCGAAGTACTTATATATTCTTAGGCATTCATGTCATCTTAGGTGGCTTCCTCACTAAAGCACATTTTCAAAAAAGTTATCGTCATCACTGAAAATGCAGTTTGCTGTCCTCATTGTGTTGCTTCTGCATTTGCATTTTGAGAACATATGTTCTTTGTTTACAATTAACTAAGAGTCTAGCACAAATGCATATAAATTAAACATAAATTATAAATAGGAGTTATTGATCTGCTAGGAAATAATAACATCTTATATTGGCAAGGGTTCAAAGTTCATGCATATTTATTTCTTCTGTGAATGCGAGAACTATTGCAGGGGACAAGCCATTGGTGTGCTCTGGCCAGAGGTCCCAAAGAAAACTTGCGGCCCTGGCCAGAGGTCCAATTGCAATTACATTGGAAGTCTTACCTTTCTGCAATTCATTGTGTAATTGTTGTCATTTGTAAAAATTTTATGAAAGTACAAATTGAATGCAAATTTTAACCTTCTGCCATTTCGCGCGCCCTCATGTAGTGTTGGAAAGTTCGTCAAAATTCGAAAATCGAAATCTAGTATCGAATTGAAACTATCGAACAATCGAATGGCTAACGAGTAATGCGACTACAGTTTTGTAAAATTCACTTTTCTGCCACCTCAAGTGGACATTTAAAATTGTATGGGAGAAAATGTACATTTTGCCCAAAATGCGAAAATGCTATATGCAGTTGTAGTGAGGACAGGGCATTAGAAAGCCTCTATTATACTCTGTACCAAAAGTACACAGAGTATATTAAGTTTGTGCAAAAGTATGTAACAGGCAGAAGGAAGCTTCTCCAACCCTATAAAGTATATATATTCTTGATCAGCATCAACAGACGAGTCGATATTGCAATGTCCGTCTGTATGTCTGTCCGTCCGTCCGTATGAACAAACAGATCTCAGAGATGATAAGATATAGAGATTTGGCATGTAAGGGACATTTGTTTCTTATACTTGCAGGCAGTTCAAGTTTATTTTAAATTTTTGCCAAGCAAATTGGAAAACATGTTATATCTCCCACAGTTTTATAGATAAATGGTTCGAGCCTTCTGGACATGTATAGTAATCAGGATAACTTATCGATCCTTCAAAGGAATGGAAACGATCGGATGAACGATAGTCGAGTTATATGGAAAACAAGCAATTATGGGCAGCACCTATTGCAACGATGATGGGCAGCACTTCACAGGTACAGAGTAAATTATAGTCGGGCTTGACCGACTTTCTCTCTTTTTTTAAGATGAGGATTATTAAATTGAATTTGGTTCCGATTATGTCGTGTGCAGTCCTGCAACTTCGTCCTAAGGCAACTATGGCAACTATTAATTTGTAATTGGTTGCCAAACAGTTCTGGAAAAACTCATTTTAAATTTAACAAAATTAACATTTTGCTTTATTGACTAATTAGTTAACTTCATTACATTTATAATTGATTATCCTGTCGGATGGGCTTCCGCTTCCTCTCCGTCTGACTGTCCACATATGTTCAAATGTAAATCGTTAGGTGTCAACATTTTAATTAATGTCTTTTCCAAAAACGCTCAATTTCCTTGCGTAGTCGCATATTGCGGTAATGTCCTGCGGCATGTTCACAAGCATACCAAAATCTTTCGTCTCCGCACTCCCTCTTTGACATCTGCCAACACTCATTAGTAGTATTTTTCTGGTGATTGATGTGTCTGTTATTCAAATATTTGAAAAAAAAAAACGAAAAGAAAGCTTTAAATTTCATGTACACATGGAAAACTTTTTGACAGAGCGAAGCGTTGGGTCTACTTAACATTCAAATGGTGTGCCAACCAAACTCTCCTACATTTTTTTTAAACGTCTTTTCGATATGTAATCCTTTGATTGATGCACACAAAACACCTACTCCTACCGTTTCGGCCTTGCGCAAAATCAAGGCCTATGCAAATTTGCTAAAGGGACGAGAGTGCGAAGTGAGTGTTAGACATATGATGACAAAGACGGTTTTCACATTTTTGCTTTTTGATTAGCCACCTGGCTGCAACTCGGCTGAAATTTCAGTTTACTCGTTTGTGGAACTTAGAGTTGAGGTAACTGTAACCCGCAAAGCAAAGCATTTGATTAGCCTAGGCAGAGCAATCTCCCAGGGCTACTTACCAAGGCTACCAATGAACTAGAATGCAGCTGCCAATGGGCCAGCTATTTTGGGTCTCAAGTCTCGAGTTGTACGTGTGTGTGCCGAGTTGTTGCAGGTTTGCTAGAGCACAATGCAGTTGTGCAATGAATTTGGCTTGAATTGTACTTCCATTTTTTCATTCCTAAGTAGTCAAATTGATTAAAGCCAAACCCAAAAATATTATTCACAATTTTATGTTTGCAAAATAATGAAAAACTCTATAAATCAACAAACATTAAACGAAAAACTATCTACTCCATAATAAAGGAGAAAATGCGATAATAAGTATTCTCCAGTTGTAAACATAATAATCCCAATAATCATAATAGTAATGGCCATTAAGGCAAACCCATTTTGGCCATTGAATTCAAGTCGTGCGGAAATTATTCATTAAGTGAATGAAAAGGGCGGATAAGGTTCGCAAATCAATTCACGAAAACGCACAACCACAAAAATTGCTGAAGGACTAAAGTATTTCTGGAATTTAAGCGACTGACAAAGACAAAGTCGCAGCCAGTTGCGTGTCTATATCGTGTTACATGCAAAATAGAGGCAAAAAAGTAGGAACAAGAAAAGAGAAAGGAAAAAAAAAAACAGAAACTTGCACAACTCAAGCAGGGAAAATGCTTTAAGCCAAGTTGAAGTGAAAGTGCATTTAACAGTTTAGCAACATTTTGCGCAGCATAAGTCAGGATTATCACTTAAATGCTGCTGCCCCCCTTCTAGCACTCAAGTGAAAGTCACGCAAAAGTTGAGGGCGAATAAGAAAAAGGAAGGGTGAACAAGAGAAATGAACCTTCCTGCCCTGTCTCAACTAATAGTCAAGGACATCTGCTTGGACCGCTGTTATCAGCAGCAGCATCATCATTATCATCATTATCATCATCTTCTCCAGTTCGCTGTAAAAGACGGCTTCGACTTCATTTAAAGGCCACTTGTCAATGAAGGCATGGGAAAATGGTTTGAGTATGAGAGGCCCTGCCGCAGCTGCTGGTGGCAGCCAAGCTGAAGCTATTTTCCATTTTTTTTTGTCTTCATGTTACTTGGGGATTATGTTTTGCTTTAGATTTCCCTGCCATTATGCATTTAATGTAATATTTATTTAATTTTCCAAGAACTATTGCACACCGAGTGAAGGTAAACGAGGGTTGAGTCTGAAAAAGGAAATATATAATTGCTATGAAAATAATTCTAACAAGAAATTCGGTTAAAATAATATGGAAAAATAAATAGAAATTGGTTGAGCTTTAAAAATACATTCTCAAATATTTGCACATTTAATTGAATGTTCAGTCTTAAATGGAATATTTAGAGTGAGTAGAAGTGATTTTAAACAGCTCTTTGTGCAACTTGAGAGAGCTTAATAACAAGAAAAAAACAAGAAAGAAAGTCGGTCAAGCCCGACTATAACCTACTCTGTACCTGTGAAGTGCTGCCTATCACCGTTGCCACCTGTGCTGCCCATAATTGTTTATTTTCCTTATAACTCGAATCCCGAATACTAAGTCCGAAGGTCGAACCTTCTATCCAAACTGGGAGAGGTTTTTTCGATATTGGGGCGGCGGGAGGGGCGTGGCCAAAATTTAAAATAAACTTGATCTGCCTGCAAGTATAAGAAACATTTGTTCGATACATGTCAAACCTCAATCTTTTAACATCTGGATCTGTTTGTTCTAGGAGGCGGGCGCTTCACAAACTTAAATACGTGTCCTCGGTACAAAGTAACAAAAATTGGAAAATCAACATCTTCTATGAATAAAAATTGTTGAAATTACCAATTTTTTTTTATTTTCGTCATTTCAAATCAACTATTTTTATCTTTGATTTTAAAGAGTAGACACTTTTGATTTTAAAAGTAGTAAAATCAACAATGCCGCTTCTGATTTCGTAGTTAAATCAAAAATGTTGGGCTTTTAAAATCAATAGTGCAAGCCTTTGTGCAACCGCAAGCCAAAACGGCTTTCTTCAGAAATGCGAACCGAACCGAAAACCACAAAAATGGTCGACGGTTCAGTAGTTAATAAGTGTGAATCGCTTTGCTCAGCTAGGATACCTTTTAATTTAGAATTTAAATCGTTTCCCTAGGATTATTTTGCACGACTATTTCCGGTGCCGGTTCGATATAAACTTTAAGGATGACAACTCAAATGTTACACAATTGTAAGTCTTGCATTTGTCGTCCCAGCGAAACGTTTTTAATTTCTGTATGTTGGTGTTGTGGAAGAATTTAGAACGTAAGGGGTTCATGAAAAAAATAGAGATAAAGTCTGAAAAGTTAGTGGATTCTATTCAAATCGTGAAACACCACAAATTGTCTATTTTTAAGGGCATTTTATGCTTCCCAGGTTCATAAAGTGCAGAATTAGGGCTTTCAAATTTTTAATAAAAAATTTTTAAGGGAATAAAACAAAAAGTACTAAAAAAACGTCAAAATAACAAAATATTAAACAACTCGGACAGTCTCACGATATGAAAAGGAACGATATTTGTAAACAAAAAATTGTTATTCAAACATTTATTTTGTAAAGTATTTTTCATCAGAGATCCGTGCCGCTTTCGACGTCACTTTAAAATATTTATGGGAGCCATCATGTGTCATTTCGAAACAAACTTTGTAGAATTGTGTAAAAGTATACAAAATAATTGTATGCCAATGATAAGGACGTTTTCATTAAAAAAAGAAATAGTTTTCGACACGTTCTAACTTTGATAGCACGGTTTCCAAAACAAAATGAGCCGTTTCCATTAAAAACAAAATAGTTTTTCTCACTAACCGATCGTTCCTATGACAGCTATATGCTATAGTCATCCGATCCGCCCGGTTCCGACAAATGTGCAGCGTATATGTACCAAAAGACTTCGTGCAAATTTTGGTGACGGAAAGACGGACAGACGAAGGGACGGTCAGACGGACTGGGCTCAATCAATTCAGCTAGTCGCCCTGATCAAGAATATATATAGTTTATGGGGTCGGAAATAAATATTTCTATGCGTTGCAAACTTCTGGGCGAAATTATAATACCCTTTGCAAGGGTATACAAATGTAGCTATGGCTTGAAGCCGTCTGCCTTTTTTAAAAACTTTATAGGTAGTAAATAACAGTTTGAAAATTTTCCGATATAATACGTGGCATATAAGCAGAAGCTTCTTTAATAAATAAGTACAGCGTGTTCCAGTTGCTTCCGTTTAGGAGATGAGCTGTTAGAGGTTGAGTTTTACCAGGGGCCAATAAGCAGCCCTGATCTCCCGCTAGATGGGGCAGATTGCGATCAAATGGATGGTGTCTTCAATGCTATTGAGATTGCATAGGGAGCATTCGCTGGGGGTATTTCCATATGTTCTGTGGTTGAGTTGGAGCAATTCACAGCGTGCACGGAAAACGAAGGAAATAAGAGGGAGACAATATTTTTCGTTGAAGTAATTTTTTTATTCCCATAGAGAGATTCAGACGTTTATATAATATCCTGCTGGAACTGTTGTACGCTTGGTCGATGAAGTTCGAGTGATTTCTAGCATCAATCAACTCTAGTAATTTTCTATCAGATTTTTACCAGGATGGCTTATCGTTCAAATTGATCTGCAGATTGTGTTCTTCAGCCAGAGAGCGCCAAACCTCAAATGGAAAAGTAAACGGCGTTAGATTCAGTACAGATGTAATTCGGGCCCCTATTTCAATCATAATTTTGCGATTTTTTTTTACAAAATGGCAGTCATTGAAAAATGACCAATCGATTTTTGGCAATTTTTTTGAGGCTTAAAAAAATGGTAAAAATAAATTTTAAAATTATGATTGAAGGGTGACAATTCTGCATCGATTGCACTTTGTCTCATCAAAATCGGTTCAGAGCTACATGTGGATATTTGTAAAGTCCTGAACTATTTAACGATTTTAGCATGTACCTTCACCCTCCCCCGCTTGAACCGCTTGTCAAGCCTAAATATTGAATAGTGGTTTAAAAAAAACATTTCGTAATCTTGAAGGAAAATCCGGCGGTTGCAAGAGCATCTGATACAATCGTCCATATAAACGATGACTAAGAATAAGCAAGATCGCCGAACGTCTTCGTCACTGCTCTTTAAAAACCCGAGGGCGCATTCTTTAAACCGAATGACAAAGCCAAAAACTCATATTGTCTGTCAGGGGTGACAAAAGCAGTATAATCAATAGAATCAGGATGCATAGGGACCTAATAATATTCGCTCGTCATATCTCAACAGATAAAATAATTTGCTCCATTAAGACTTGCTATCTGATCCATTATTAGGGGAATCTATTGACAATTGTGTTTGCATTCAATTTTCGATAGTCAACACAAGTAGCAGAACCATTCTTCTTCTTTAACAACAAGACTGGACTAACTTATGGTGAAAAGCTCTCACCTCGTTGCAGCACATTTGTTTTTCGCACGTCTCATAGCTCACAGCTCAATACCATTGATTGAGCGCGATCCAACTCCAGTTCCAGCTCCACAAACGTTCTTCGGACATTGTGGGGAAATGTGACTTCTTTCCTTGCATCGATAACATATGATCAGGCCCTCGGCTTATTTGCCTTGGTGCGTTTGCTGCAATGATGTCCCCGGGAAGCGTATTTGCGGTAGTCGCTGGGACGCACTTCCAGCCATGGCCTCACTTAGTGCCAGGACAAGAGCACCACCTTGCAGCGCACCACCGTGCATTATCAGCGTCAAGAAGGTCCAATTTGAATTTCGGAAACACAACAACACTATTATTCTGCGGCTCGCGTACCGACTTCTGCAAAGATTTTGGTAAATGTCTAGTATAGCGCGATTTTTTGAAAAAAATTTGTACTTAATTGAGTACAATAAAATATTCATCGATGGATCGCGAATTATGAACATAAAATACATATTAATTCATAGGAGGAAGAGGAAGTGCACGGGGAAGACGACAGTGGATTAGGCCCTTCCTTAGGGGACACCACTTAAAAAAAAACGCCCTTCTCTGGCTTACGTGGAGTAGGCCTCATGGGGAAACCACGTTAAAAAAAACGCCTTGAATTTTACCTCAATAGGTGGCGTGGAAAAGAGTTCAAAACAGATCAAATAGGTGTAAAGATTTCCTCACTTTCGCATTGAAATTCAAGCAAATGTTCCCCTGAGTCATAGGAAAATAATATTTTTAATATATTTATTTGAAAACACAAACAGAACTCGAAAAGCATATGTGATCAAGCATGTATTTGTATGGGAAAAAATTACAACTTTAAAATTCGTTTAAAAAGAAACCACGGATGACCCCCGCGTTTTTCTGCATGAAAATTCTTCATAATTCGCGATCTATCGAAGGGAATTTTTTTGGAATTTTCTGAGAGTAGGCCGCTATACTAGACAATTACCAAGATTTTGCATGCTCAAAAAATTTGTATGGCTGCTCCAGCAAAGCTCGCAATTGTTCATCCGCCGTCAGGGAACGCAAGGCTGATCCCACTTCTGATATCGCGGTCGAAGACATTCCGCTTATTAGATTTTACCGACTATTATGCTTTCAACAATACACGGAGTGGAGTCTCTGCGTGTTTTTTCTCTCAATACTTATCAAGTCAACTCCTTTGACATACACTCATACACCGGAGCCAAACACGATGTCAGCCTACTATGACATTTCACTCTAATATTGACAACTCTCGATAGCACATCACTAGTGGTTTTCTCAGGTTGACTATTACATTTGTCTGATATCTCAAATTGGAAACTTTTTTGAGATATCAAACAAGTGAAAATGCAGCCTTAGTAAGACAAGCAAGCTGATTAAGGTATTGTGACAGAGATATATTTGACACCGCCTCTTTTTATGGCTTTAGTTTCTCCAAAACGCGATTGTAATTAAACCTACCCGCAATTTTTGAAAATGTCATCTGCCAAATGAAAAAGCCACAAAAAGCCATTGAGTCAGAATGCTTAAAGCTGATGCGCTCAACTGACCGCATTTTGATATTTACACAAACCACCAAAAAAGCCACGAAACTCAAATTGAAATCAATTAGCTAATTATGGCTGCAGATTGCAACCGCAACATGACACAGAAACCATCGAAGGACTTAAATTGCTTCGCTATGACGGCAAGTGCCGGGCTATCTTCGTATTGGAATTCATTGGCAGATTCTGGCCAATTTAATAATGCAAATTCCTCATAAAGCATCGCCAAATAACTTGTCCAATGAACCAAAGCGCCAATTTGTGCGCTTGCCGCTGGCCAAATCCCCATTAACCCGTTTGGCTGGCATTTGTCGGATAATTGAAAGCCCAAGCCGGGAGGCGGGTAGCACGGATTGGCAGGTGGATCTAACTTTGCACTCTGGCCATAATATTATTGAAGGATTAAAGTATGAACTTTTAAGTGCAAAAACACTTCAATTCAATTGTTTGTGTGTGTGTGTGTGTGTTAGGGGGCAGGTGTCGGCCAAGTGAGCTGAAGTTATGTAGTTAGCAGGGCCTGTTAGAGGCGTGCGGCTGGGGCCAGAGCACAGTTTTTAAAAAGTTTCTGTTGCGGCGGCTCTTCGACTACAGCAAAAGCTACAAAGTTGCCCCCAGCTTGTCCAAAGTTTTTATGTTGTGTTTAGTTTATTTTTTTTAGAGCAAGGAAATGGCGAATTGGAATTGGTCACATTGATTAGGAAAATTAATTTCTATTTAATAGGAATTTAAGAGGAATAGGAAATTCATTTTAAGAACTAAGAAGAGGCGAAAACAAGCTTACACACGATCAGTGCGTTCAGTAAGTTTCCGTCGTCAGCACTAAACCAACCACATTATTGCTTTCAAAACCATTTCATTAGCATTTCAAAATTTCCATTTGCTCTTTGATTACCCTTTTCAGAATAGTCCCAACACTCACAGTCCCAAGCATGGGAAAAAAATAATGCAATTGCCATGCCACAGAGTCATTTTGTTGTGAAAGTTTTCTGATGCGCTTTTTCTCTGTCTTCCACATCATATCCTTTGCTCCTCTTCTTTTTGTTGGATATTTTTGTTTTTGTTTTTTGGCTGCAAACTAATGCAATAACATTCAATGGCCAAATACAGTTATTATGGCACAAGTTTTTTTGTTATTGTTTTTTTTTTTTTTTGCACAAATGTGATTGTTGTTGGGATTGTCGCTATTTACTTTTGTGGCTGGTTTTTACAAATTTTCATGGAGTACATAAAAGCTTTGGCATTGGCATTGTTTTTATTTGCCAATTAATGGTCAATATTGTTTGTAAAATTACTTTAAACAAAAGGATTTTCAGTTTAAATTTTTTTTTGTCAATTTTAATTTGATTATTTTTTTTTTTTTTGTCAATTTTCAGCAATTGCGGGTTAAAATTTGGTTCTGTGTGGCATTTTCAATTAATGTTAGTGAAGGTTCTCGATTGGTTTTAATATGAGTGTGGCATATATTGATATTTGTAAATATACTTTTATTTTATTATTTAATTTTCAGGGAGTGTGCAATTTGGTGGAATTAAACCATTAGAAGTTATTTTAAAATTAATTAATTTTATGGGGAATTAAAAAAGAGTTTAGCCAAGTTATTTTCAAGAAATCGGAAGCCAGTAGAGGTAAAATGAGCTCTAGAGAAATGATTGATGCTGAGAAATGTAATAATAGTATTATAGGAAGAGTAAACAAAGCAGCGAAATTAAAGTAAGCAAATAACAAAGAAGGAAACCAGAGAAATAGAAGGAATGCATCGGTAAAAGAATTGCCAGAACAATAAATGAAACGGCTAATAATTTAGATGGATAGTCCGAAACAGTAAAAGAAGAAATTCTAAATAAGTAGAAAATAAGCAAAATGTACAATATTTCATCAATGAAGACTAAGTTTTCTAAATATTTATAGATATAAAGGGTGATTTTTTAAAAGAGCTATAGGGAAGTTTTTCAAAAAAAAAAACACATAAAATTCAGAAAAATGCATGAAATCTTTATTTGAATCAATAGTACGGTCCATATTTTTTAATGTTTGAAGATTATTTCATGCAAATGTTGACCGTGACTGCGCCTCAAATGGTCCATCCGCTTAGTCCAATTTTGTCATACTCTTTCCAACATTTCGGCCGGTATCTCACGAATAAATGCTTCAATGTTGTCTTCCAATGGGTCAGTTGAAGCGGGCTTGTCTGTATAGACATGAGCCCCACAAAAAATAGTCTAAAGGCGTTAAGTCGCACGATCTAGGCGGCCAATTGACCGGTCCCGAACGTGAAATAAAATGTTCACCGAACTCCCCTCTTATTAAGTCCATTGTTGCGCTTGATGTGTGGCATGTGGCACCGTCTTGTTGAAACCACATGTCATGCAAGTCAAGTTCTTGCATTTTGGGTAAAAAAAAGTTGGATATCATCTCACGATAGCGCTCACCATTCACAGTTTCGTTACGATTTGCATCACCTTTGAAGAAGTACGGTCCAATGATGCCACCAGCCCATAAACCGCACCAAACTGTGACTTTTTCTGGATGCATTGGTTGCTCTTGCAATGATTCTGGCTGATATTCACTCCAAAATCGACAATTCTGCTTATTTATGTACACATTGAGCCAAAAATGAGCTTCGTCGCTGAACACAATTTTTCGGAAAAAATAGGATCTTCGACCAACTTTCCAAGAGCCCATTCACCAAAAATTCTACGTTGCGGTAGGTCGTTCGGCTTCAATTCTTGAACCAGCTGTATTTTGAAAGGCTTCACACCTAAATCCTTCCGCAAAATTTTCCACGTTGTTGAGTAACAGAGGCCCAATTGCTGCGAATGGCGACGAATCGATAATTGATGGTCATCATTAACACTGGCCGATACAGCTGCGATATTTTCTTCAGTTCGCACTCTACGTAAGCGTGTTGGTGGTTTAATGTCCAACAATATAAATTTGGTGCGAATTTTAGTCACAATAGCCCGAAAAGCCGCTTCAGTGGGTCAATTAAACTGACCATAAAATGGAAGAAGCGCGCGATGAACTTTCTTAACAGAGCACTCATTTTGATAATAAAATTCAATAATTTGCAAACCAAGAGTAAACATCACCCACATATGTGAAGAAAAAAAAAAAAGGACACCATTAGCCACATTAGAATTTTGTAATAAAACGAATGCCCATGGGATCGCCAGCCTAATCCATTATAGCCGACATCATCATGGAAGAACTACTAGAGAGCACCCTAAGAAAATTGAAAACACCAGAGTACTCACGAAATACGTAGATGACTTGTTTGCCATAGTGAAGGGAAGATGAGGTACAAACTACTCTGGATGCGCTCAATCACTATTACAGGAACATTAAATTTACCTCGGAACTAGGAGCTGACGGAAAATTACCCTATTTAAACACCACAATAAATAGACGCGGCAACGCTCTTAATAAAAAATGGTACATGAAACCAACTGCATCAGGACGGATTATTAATTTTAATTAAAAAACACCCGAAAAATTGATATTGAATACGGCCCTTGGTTGAATTCAACGAATGTTTAACATCAGCGACGCGACATTTCACACTGCCATAGAAAATGGAAATAAAATTAATCTTAGGAAACAACGATTTCCTATGTGGGTATTACAGTATTTATTGAAAATACACAGAAATGCAAATAAACGGACAACAAACAACCTAAAAAATACAAATCGCTCACATACGTACCTAAACGATCACAAAGATTGGTCCGATCAGATTGCTACGATACACAAAAAATACAAATTGCACACAAGACTACAAATGCAATGAAAATATTTTACAACAGGACCAAATCAAAAATAGATAAGGCGGACATCCAACGTCATTTATAAAATACCATGCAGAGGAGATAAAAACGACGATTGCAATCAAATCTACACAGGCGCGACTAAATCTAAATTGAAGACCCGGACACAAATCAGATTTTAAGCTACGACATCAAACGCACATACAAACAAGTAAGGGAGCTGTAGTCGAGTGTACCGACAACAAAAACCCTGTTCCCTTGACTTCTTTGTGTTTTCATACACATATACACACACTCACACATGCACACAACGCACGCGCAAACGCGGTAACTGACAATGCAAGGCCCCCCCTCTCTCCCACAAGCAAAATTGATTCGTATATAACTTTGGTGTTTTTTGTCCGATCTTGTTGATCTTTTCAGAATAGATAGATATTGGGCCTTACTTGATATATGTAAAGTTTGGAAGGTCTATCTTAAAAATTGTGGCTCTGACAGTTTTTTGCGCTTTAAGGGGGGAGGGGAAGGAATTTTCCAAATCTGAAACAAAAATTTGTGGCTCTATCCTCTTATAGTCTCTGAGATCGACGCGTTCATACGGACAGACGGACGGACAGACGTTGATGCTGATCAAGAATATATATACTTTATAGGGTCGCAAATGCTTCCTTCTATCTTTTACAAAACCTCCATGATCCCCCTTTTCCCATTTTCAATGGGAACAGGGTATAAAAAAAAAACGTTATCGATATATTACGATAAACCGTTTTTTCGATTTTTTCAAAAGTTGCGTCCACTTAAACTCTCATAACTTTTTTGTTTCTGCACCAATTGAAAAGTCTTAAGGCAATTTAAAAAGAAGCAGCTAGGCCGTAAGTTTCATTTTCAGACAATAATATGATAGGATGAGGACTTTTAATGCTATGCACCAGAGACCTGCAATAAGCCTCTGGTGTTCGATCACACTGTGCGTTTACTTGGCTTGGTTGGACTCGACGCCTTGGTTGACACACTCGAAAGGATCGCAACCACATTGAGTCAGAACGAGTAAGCTTTTGCTTTGTGAGTAATAATATGAACAAGCTTTTCATAACACGAGACAATAAGCCTTTTCACACTTTTACTCGTACCCAACATTTACTCGTACGTACTCTGCTGGTTGAGCTTGACAAGCCTCTATGCAATTGTTGTTTATCTCTTAAAAACTTCAAACAACAACATGCCACAAGAAGGAAAGAGAAAGCGTATGCAAAATACAAAAAAAAAGGCCATTGTGCTATCTCTTTTGCGCTCACAAATTGTTGTTTTTTGTGTGCTTTTGACGATTGAGTACAAGCGTTGATCGTAACATCTCGCAGCAGATCTTTGACTTCGGCTACAAGTACTCTTGGTGATTCGCGCCCGAGTAATCACGAGTATTTGTACCGAACGAAATTTACTCATGACGGCTCGCATCAGAACTTCGATTTTGTAACAAGGGACTTTGCGTCGGCTCGCGGCCGAAGTGCTGAGTCAACTTGAGTCTTGAGTTAGGCTTGAGCGCTGAGCTCCTGGCAAAGAGTAGTCCAATAAAAACAACACAAAAGGACTTTAAAAGTAAGCGAGAGTTGGGAAAGTGTCGTAGCGAAACAAGGTAACGAAAAGGTGACTGCATGTAGAGATGAGACCAAAATGTCCGATAGTTGGACTGAACTACCGAACGTCTTTAGAAACTTTCAAAAAGCAACTTAACAATGAATTTGCTTTGAGCTCTTATAGGCGACTTATAATATCAAATCAAAACAATGAATTTTAGTTACGCTAAGCTGCACCACCGGGCTAATAGAAATGAATGTTTAGGTTGTTTTGGCTGCGTGATCCGACAATGGCAACTGAGACGCTGGCGTCTGCTTCTTGTATCCTCTGCTTCTTCCTTTTCCAATGCTTCTTGTGCGGCATAAATGAAAACGTGAGTTTTCAGATACAAAATCTGTAATATAGAGGGGAAAAGGCGGTCCCCTGGCTACGCCCCTGCGCATTACCGACCTACATTTCATAAACTAAACTATGTTTATACACTTGAAAAGTGGTTATCTGGCTATCTCAAGACACTATTTTGTTTTTAGGATCCACTTGCGGAATAAATGACTTTTCCGTGCGCCCAAACAGTTTGGCGTTCTCAGTTCCGTGCTTAACACAAATAAGGCACCGGGCGAAGACCATATACCTCAATAATATTTCAAACACGCAACGCCAGAAATAGTGAAAAACTTCCTCCTACTTTCGACAGCATTTTCATCTCCGGAGCAATACCCGAGCACTACTTAAGTGTTCTCTTTAATACTTCTAAAGCGCTTAGAGATTTGGGTGGACAAACGAAATTTGGTTAGCGAAACCATACTGAGAAAAAAATCATTTTATAACCTTGATTGAAAATGCCTTTTTCGAGAAGATTGCAAACTTAAAAAATCAAGATTGAGATTTTTTTTCGTTTTTCGTAAATACCCTTCCCAAGATGTGCGATGTAAATTATGTAGGTGCTTTGGGATGGATTACACCTATCAAGTTGGTTACAAAATAATGCAGGAGTAAAGCAAGGTTGCGCGATAAGTTCCTGTTCTCGTTCTCTATATAAGCGATGTTAACGAAGCGCTGCCTGAAGGAATTAATTTCGGAAACAATCGCATTAAAATGTTGCTTTACGCTGATGACATGGTGCTCCTGGCTGACTCCGCTATTGTGCTCCGGATATATAATATACACAGTGTTCCTTTGGAACAGATTATAAATTGTTGTATAAAAACTTTTTATTAAAAAGTTATAAAAGGCTGTGGAGCAGCGGGTTTCATGTGTTCCGGCTGTGCGAAAGGAGGTGGGTTCGATCCCCACGGACGAAACATCAAATAAAAACTTGTTTCTTTAAAAAAACTTTACCCAACCGGTCCCCTTCACCAGCTATTGGCGCCAGCAGCTGTGAAGTAAATAGCCAAGAAAAAGCTTTTCAATTATAAACAAAAATTAGAAAAACTCAAAAACCCTTTTATAAGACTTCTTGAGATAATTTTAGAACTCTTGCAAATAATTGAAGGTTTCGTCAAAGTTCGCTTAAAGTACAATTTCAATGTTTTACTGCTTGACATTCCAAATGGTTACAACTTTTAGCATAAAAATAACTAACAATAATAATATATTCGGGGGTGACACAGAAATCTCTAGAGATTGTCTTGCAAATCTCTCATAAAATCCGTCGGTGCCCCAGAACTACGAGAGATTTCGTTTTATTCTTCGAAAGTCCAGTTAAAAGGTGTGTGTATAAGATTATGGCCCAATTACAAAAACAGTGCTTAATTGCGAAGGTTTGTGAAGTCGTTTTTGGTTGGTTTGTGTATTAACTGGTTTGTCCATTGGCTGGTTTGCCAAAATCTCGATTACGAGAGGTTCCTGTGGCACTTGAGAATTGGTTTTCGGTTGCAATGTGGTTGGAAGAGGTTTCTGTGTCACTTTCGATTATTTTAATCATGAGTGAAATTATTTTTGAGGTCACAACTGCAAATACAAATTTATTATTTTTAATCGTATTTTATGTTCTTTTTTGGAACCTTTAAATGATAATTAATTTTTTTGAAATGTAAAATGGCTTGACATAGCCCCCCAAAGGGCCAAAGCCGAGCCTCTCTCAATCTCTTGGCTTGTACGCTTCTAATTTTCGCACAAGAGAAAGGGACCTACAGTTTAACGCCGAATCCGAATGGCAGTTTGAGACGCTTTTCGTGGCTAATTACTACAAAGCTGGCGCCAACAGCAGAGAGGGTGACCGGGTGTAAAGTTTATTTAAAGAAAAAACTTTTTCATTAGATGTTCCGAGGCGGGATTGAACCCACGACCTCTTGCACACTAGCCGCTGAGCCACCCGGCCACTCACATTTTAATTTTAATAATTACATTAAATCAAAAATTTGTTCAAACGTCTTCTCTTGCGCCCAACATAAGAAAACCATAAAGAAAATATCAGACCAACCAACACGAATTTCTGTGCAGTCAATAATAACAAAAAACTTCAAATAAAAAATGGGTGTCAACAAAAAAAAAAATAACAAATAAGTAAAACACAAGACTGCAGCACGACAAGCAAAACGAAAAGAGGACGCTCGGACCAAAGAGCCGCTAGCATGTTAAAGGCATTATTTTAAAGCGAATTTAATTAAAATAGTTTATATTTCATAAAAACATTAAGCAACAAACAAACTGTTAAAGAGTTTTACGATTCTTTGCCGATGACGATGCCGCTGCTGGTAACCGAATTCCCAACCACGAAGTGACAAACGCAGTGAGCAAATAAATTTGTTGGCCAAAAATGGCCACACGAAGATGGTTATTGCTGGTCGGTTTTTATCCTCCTGCACTCTCAAGCATGCGCCCGATTGGGGAAGCTAAAGGAAAGTAGAACGCGAGCGAATCATGGGAGGCAACAAGTGGTTGCCGGTCTTACTAGGGGTGGTAAATATTGTGGTGGATTTTCGCTCAACTGCTTGGCCATAAACTCAACTAATGTTGAGTTTTGTATAAACTGCTTATAATTTCTCCTCTGCGAGTGGTTGAAATGAAAAGGGGAGTGAAATAATGAATAAAGAGATACAGGGGAAGCTAAGTGGTGCCAAGCAGTTTAGAAGCAAATCTAGGGGAGGGTTTTGATATTTTATAGAAATTCGTAAATTTAAAAAAGAGACAGCCAATTAGTTAGAAGCTATAAGCAGAATGTCGTATAATTTTTTAAGTTCCACCGGTCCCATCATCAGCAAACTTAGCTATCACCTAGGTAAAATACTTTTATTTGAAGACTCCAAATCGGTGCCATATTTTGTCGAGAAAAAAGCCGTTTTTGACGGGACGGAGAGGGGAAAAAGCTTAGAAAAATGCTGAAAAATAGCGCATTACATTTATTACACCCAAAAAAGTGCTCATCAAAATGACACTATTTAGTCATCAATTTGAAAATATTGAGTATCAAGTTGATATTTTCGAAAGTATTAAAATGATATTTCGAAAATATCAAATTGATACTAACTAGTATCTGGCTGACACTATTTTGTATTAATTTTTTGGTATCAATTTGAAACTAACAACTATCATTTTGATATTTTGACTGTCAAACTTTTGGTATCATTTTGATACTAGCATTTCTCAATTTAATTTTTTTTCTTATTTAGTTTAGGGACCAATTCAGTTATCAGCAAACTGCCAATAAAACTAAGACATATACATTTAAAAACTGATTTATTTTATTCTGAATTCTTACAAAATGTATTTTGCAAGTATGGGAAACATTGTACTCTAATATTTCAACACGGATGTTATTCAAATACAGAAGTCACAGTAAGGAAGTGCATCAGTCCTTATCGACATAACAGTCCGCCCTTCTGACTTGGTGCTGCCCAAATTATGATGGTATTATTATCCCAGTTCTAGATTTTTCTTTAGTAATGGTTCTGAAACAGAAGCGTATGTGAACCACGCCTCAGCTGGAGCTGATCTTGGATAGCGCAGAAACATGGTGGAGTATGTCCTCTCTAAAAAGTTGTATGTGTTATTTACAAGTGTGTGCATTGAACAATGTATATATGTTACCTGCTCACCTTGTAAGTATAGAGCTTTTGCACCATATTGAAATACATTAATTTAGTCTTTAACACGATGTCTGTGTGAATGTTTTACATAGCTTTTACTTTAAGCAAATTACCGAAGTGTCTGCATTAAAATCAAAACCGTTAATGTCAATCGTCAAGCGCCTACTGGTCTGCCAGTTCAGCTGGCTTCGTTTCACTGGCTTCAATTGCATTCAATTTTCTAATGTGGACCTGACAAAAGCCACGCTCAACTTCTGCGTTGGATTTTGGCAAGGGCAACATCTGAATTGCGAATAAAGCAAACTACTTCACTCCAAATTTTTATATTTTCATCTTTGCTCTGCCATTTCACTAAGTGTACGTCATCATATTGACACTCAATTTTCCCAACATCTTCAGAAAATTCTTCCAAAATGGAAACAATGTTTTGATTTCTTGCTTGTAAAATTTGTCAACCAAAAATATGTCAAAATGTTGGTGAATCTCAAATTCAAACGAAATCGGCACGGGAGAATCAAGCGAAACGATGGAAATTGGAACATGCGGAAACGATAGAGGCTGACTTTTACGTTTTACTTTTCGGTTTTGGCAGGCGCTGCCAATTTCTTGAAACATTTAACAAAAAATTATTTTTAATTCTGTTCAAGACTTAAACGCAATTCAAAGTACCTAGATAAATAAGCTTTACATTGATCACAGAATTAAGGAAAATTACCTTAATGTACACTGGTCAACTGTACGAGTGCGTAATTTGTCAATTACTTTTCATTTCACCGCCCAGCAAGCAATACTTTTTACAACGGAAAACGCTTTCGTTTTTGTGTTGCAAGAAACTGAATCAATTCCGTTGCAGTGAAAGTGGAATTGAGAACATGCCTGAATATGAAAATCCCTATCCCGATGTTCCTCCATAGCCCCCAGGGACCGAGCTCAATCGGCTATTTACACGTCACAAGCCGAGCGCATGCGGAAATCGGGCATGTGAGCGTAAGCAGAGCTCTCTTTGCCTTCATTCGCTGCCCAGCCGTCGTTGAAGGCAGACCAAAGCTGGGCTGTGTAGCTTTAATATCGCACACCAATACACTCTCACTTTTTGCCTCGCTCTTTTTGAACATCGGTGCTTAATAAGATCAACTAAATAATTTATGCAGCAGTTTTGAAAGGTTTTTCCAGTTCACTATCCTCTTAGAGCATTTAAGATTGATTTTTGAACTGATATGCTTGATATAAATTTTTGGCAGCAAATTTCTCTAAATCGCCTTCTTGTATTATATCAATAAGAACTTAAATGCTTTCAGCATTTTTGTCTATCGATCTGCAAATTTGGCACGCACTCAGAAATGACAGCTTGCTGAACTTTAGTGGTTGCAATTAGGGTCGATATATGACTGATTTACTTGACAAACTATCGATTTTCTGATAAGTTTTGACTCAAATGACTCCAAACTTAAAATAAAAAATAAAGCTTATAAATCGCTACAATAATTTTTAAAAGCCAGACTTCCCGGTACCCGCTGTATCCAAATATGTATTTCCCGAGGTCCGTTTATAGAAAGAGCTAGAAATAACGGGAAAAAAGCTGATCTGGCCACAGTGATCCGATTGCATTATTTAATTTTAACAGTTAAGGTCCAAAACCTCAAGAAATGTATTTTTGAAATATGCTCACTTCAAACCAGTAGACCAAAATCAAAAATTAATCGTATTCAGAGAGTGTCGAAACCCTCTGTTACTCTTACATAAAAAAAGTAGATAAATATTAATCACTACCGCAATTGCATACTTTGCTATATAAAGTTTTATTTCGGAATTCATCCTTGAACATAAGGAATAGCTAAGAACTCATGTCTGTCTTCAGTACTGTTTCACTTGTACTTATGAGTTGACTACTACGAGCCTAAAAGCTGCGAACATCTTGAAGTTTTAAGCCCTGCATGTGTTATATTCATGAAAAAGGCAAGAGATTGCTAACTAAATCAAACTTAAACGAAAACTTCTGTTTAAAGATATTTGAAAAGCGCATTTACTTCCACCTTTTAAATAGGAACACATCCGTTAGCATTAAATAAGAAAAAAGAATGAAAAGAGACCAAGTTTCGGGATCATTCAGTTTCTGCTTGGGGAACTAGTCAGTAGCAAATATTGAATTTTATTTAACTTCATTGTGTAATTAAAGGCCACCTTCAGTATCTCTGCTTATTTACCCAATCACCGCAAATTATGTTAATCTATTACACGCTCAGCTGGCTCTAACCTTTCTTTAAATAAAACTGCTTGGAAACCTAAACGCAAGATTAACTTAATTATACTACTTTAACTTTCTTAGCTGCATCTCACGTACTTATATAAAACCATAAAAAAGCCAACCAACAAACTGCACGTGACAAATCGTCAACTTCAAAGGGCTCCAGTCACGTGAATTGTAAAGAAAACCCAGGAAAATGTGAAGAACTTTGTGATTTGTCATGCCGGGCAGGCAAAAGTCAAAGCTGTGGGTAAAACTTTTTTATGCGTAAGCAGTTCATTTTAATAATTGCATAAGATTCGCGTTAAGACATAACTGCAGGACATTTGGCATGGTGTGTTAGGAGTCATGTGATTTTGATAATTTAAAAACTAATATTTTTATACTCTGTACCAGAGTATAATCAGTTTGTGCAAAAGTATGTAACAGGCAGAAGGAAGCATATACATATATATATATTCTTGATCAGCATTAACAGCCGAGTCGATATAGCCATGTCCGTCTGCCCGTCCGTCAGTCTATATGAACACCTAGATCTCGGAGATTAGAAGAGCTAGAGCCAGAGCTGGTATGTAGACTCCTATTGTCCCTACGCAGATCAAGTTTATTTCAAATTTTGTGCCACGCCCCCTTCTGCCCCCACAATAAAAAATGTTCAATAACTTCGACAATTTTAAAGCATAGCTCGCAAAAATATGTTAACCATTTTGTCAATGCGACCCGCCTCAGTGAAAAACAGAAACAAACGCAGCACAAGCTGTCTCTTATTGAGCGGAACACTTTTTCTAGCACGTCATGCGTTTTCTGTTACTTGTGTTCGGTTGAACAAAACAAACGAGTCGGGCCTCCGACAGCAACTGTTTTGAGAAAGCGCTCCCTAAACAACTGTCTTCAAATGAGCTGAACACAATTAGAGTCAGCGAAAAGTGTTTTTGTTTTTGCAAAACGCTTTAAAATCACACAGCTAGGTGACTCTTGTTATTCAAAGACACACACAGCGCAGCACACAACCACATATACATACGCAAAAAACACTTCGGAAGTATGCTCTCGGCAAAAGTGTCAGTGAATGACAGGAGAGAAACAGGAACGAACGTTGCTCTGAGAGCAACAAAAATGAACAAAAACAGAACTGAAACTGTCTTTCGCTTGCTTTGTTTCGTTGTGTCCATAACCTAACTGTTTTTGTTGACACGCTAAAAGTATTTAGAGTTTTTTGCGAGCTCTGTTTTAAGGATATCAAGCTCATATTTTGCTGTATAGTATATGTGCCCAATATCTACAATATCTGAAAGTTTCTACATTTTTTCCAGCAAACACCAAACGGAAATGTATGATTTCTTAAATGCTTAATGCTATTTATGGTGTATCGTCACGAAACGTGTTGTTAATTATATTCGCTCATTTTCAATCTCTACCGTTTGGAGGTCTCGGCCGCTACAATTAATGGCAGCCACTCGCCTCTGCCTTGTGCGAGCTGGCCCAAGTTGGTCACTGGTCGCCATGTGGATGTCGCGGTTTTTACATCATGTGCTACTTACGACCATATGCCTGCCAGCAGCAAAGTCTCTTAGCCTCTCTCCATTACTGGAGGTTTCGTCGTGCAGGCTAAATCGGCCGATTGTCGGACTAAAAACGGCTTTTCTCCCGATCGTCTAGCACAATCTTTATGTCGTGATCAGGGCAGCGCTGGTATGTACGTTCCAGGCGCTCATTGAATTCGTGTTTCGTTGCGGCGTCCTTGTCTTCTGTTGGGGCGTGAGCACAGGTAAGGCTAATTTTAAAATATTTTGCCTTTAGTCTGAGTACGGCTAGTCGCTTGTCAACTGGTGTGAAGCAGATGACAGAGCGACGCAGTCTTCCGCACCCAAACTCTTGCTTGGTAGCATGTCCGCTATAGTAGATCTCCCAAGGGGCATTGGTTTATGATGTTTTTCTCAACGTTTTCCCTTGTCCAAACCATCGCATTTCCTGTAGTGCGGTAACGTCCGATGAATATTTTTCGAGGACTTTCACTAGCTGGACATCAGCACCCTCCCTGTTGAGGGTGCGAGCATTCCAGGTGCATATCCTCAAATCGCGGTCCTTAAAACGTTTGCGTGGGTCGTCATCGATGGTGGTCCGTATCCGAGGCATTTTTACAGTTTTCATTGGCGGATGTATTAGACGATAATCGGGTGCCAAGCCCGAAGAAACACCCCCTATTTGTCCCAGAGAAGGAGCGTCACTCACGTTAGCCAGCAGCTTTGCGAATGCTGATGTTACCAGGGGTTACCACGTGGAGTTGTGAGTCGACTTGAGACGCAGTAAGCCAGGATCGCGCTGGGTTTACCATGTTAAGCCCCCATAACCACAGGAGAGTTCCTGCCTTCCAAAAAAGCCCATTGTTGCTTGTAGCTGCCCTTTATTACTATGATTTGCGTCAATGCCGCGCGAGTGCTTGATAGTCATATGGGCTAAGATGGGTAAGTGAGCTGTAAGTTCGAATCCCAGACAATGTAAGTGAAAAAAATAAATTTACCGTTTTACTGAAGAAATACTTTGCCCCCTCGTCGCTCTCTCCGATTTATATTTGTAACGACCTCTTTTAGTAGCACGGGCGTAGCTCGCCGTGTCCAGGGTTGGTCACAGATATTATTTGTTTCTGGGTTCCTTTGTTTGCTGAAATCGTTTTCCCCGCCGAAGTAAGTAAAGACGTGGTAATTCGAGAATATGAATGTTTTTATTACTAATGTATTTGTGGTGGACTTAATTCCAATAGTTGGCTTAGTTGATTCGGGCGTCGTGGTATTTCTCTGACGGATTCAGTTCGTCGATCTTGGTGAACTGGGCCAGGGGCCGGTGCGGATGTCGTTATCCCTTCTCGGTTGCGTCGCCTTGATCCGTGGGAGCCACCCCATTGACCGGGAGTCGTTCCAAGCGTTGCGTTGTTGGAACGCGCCTACCCGCGTGTGCCGTGGCTGTATCCCGTCGGATGCAGTGCGTCAATTTTGGTGGCCGGAGGCCGTTTCGGATCTGGCTCTCTTTTCTTTGGTCGTTTTCCTCGATCCTTATCCGTGGGAGCCACCCGAGTGACCGGGAGTCGTTCCAAGCGTTGCGTAGTTGCAACGCGCCTACCCGAGTGTGCCGTACCAGGTCAGGAGCCGATTCGTAAATCGCACTACCTGGGGCTCACCCGCCGCCGATTCGGAAATCGCACTTTGGGAGTCGGACTGGGCAAGCGTCGGGGCTATTCCACCGGGAATCCCGTCCAGACACAGATGCCGATTTGGAAATCGTAAATTGGGAGCTGACCAAAGCCGATTTGGAAATCGCACTATTGGTTCCTTTGACCGGGGATTGCAGCTAGAAAGAAAGGTTACTCCAACTTACCAAGATGCTTACTCGACCGATTCCGCGCGTTTGGGGTGCGACTTTTATAGGCCGCTGACGCTGCTGCTGCTGGCGGCAGCGCTCGCAGCTGTTAGTGGCTGCGTGCTATCGATAAAGATGGCGCGCGTGACCAACAGCTGATTGCCTTTATATTGAGCGCGCGCCCGGTGTGTTGAAATTGGGCCCTTAATTCAAATTTAATTAGCTGAAAATAAACTTAGCTTTAGGTTAAAAATAATAAAGAATAAAGAGAAGGGTAACAAAGTGGTGCTTCTTGCACAGAATACGAGCTTAGGTCTAGGGAATATAATCTGTTTTATGTTTGCGCGCCGCTGCACAGTGGGCGAAATGGTCGATCTAGCGTCGCTTAATTCAATTTTCAAAGTGTTTGTTTGCGCCAAAATTGAGTCACTATCGATTACTAATATCGCACTGAGCTAATAAATAGGTTCTATATCTATTGACATGCTCTAGATGATCAGCTGTGAGCAGTCAAACACAACATATGTCTTAGCACGTGCATCAATAAGCTCTTCCGCGCTTTTTATGCGCATTGCCAAATTTGATCTCAAGTTGCCTTCGTTATAACTGAGCGGAAGAAAAGTGTTTTAGTAAAAAAATGTTTGTTTGTGTTCTGTGCTTAAGCGTTGTATAAAACAAATGAAAACTACGATCGTAAGTCTTCCGTGGATCAGAACTTCCGAGATTCGTAGGGACTCGCGCAAGAATTTTTTTTTAAATTACTATGTTGTCTTGTGATTTTGATATGTCCAATATGATATCCGCCCACATCCAACTTTACATGATATTAAATTTTTTAGGCGCAATGTCGGTGCTCAGGCGAGCGCTTTTTTTACTATAGCGCGACGAGCCCATGCCCACAAAAAAAAATGTTCAGCTGTTGAAAGCTATATATTTGATAATATAATCGATATTAAAATGTATGATGAGATGCAGGTCCAATTAATAGCCAAAAAATTGAGAAATTTTGTAGCGAAATTGGGTAAAAGATGGAGAGCTAACCATTTCAGCTTTCTCAAGTTTGAGGAAAAAATTAAAGAGTGGTTAGACGGATAACTCTTATTAATTGATCCACTGGCTAATCGTGGAAAACCGGATAAGACATACCACGAATGTTCCAACAAAACCAAATTAAAGAAAATCGACCAAATTGTAAACGAAACTTCTTGTAGTAAGCTTCTGCTTGCAACATCTGCAAGTTTATACAAAGCTGGTAAACGAAGTGCATCGCAAACTAGTTGCAATGGCTAATGGGGAAGATATTGCCCAAAAAAATAGTGTCATAGAATCAACTGAAAGCCGTCCGATTCCTTATACAGCAGACGAGGCTTTGGCATTATTTTTAGATGGTAATTATACCAAGCACACATACAATTTAATGTAAGCTGATGCAAAAACTCGGAATGCGAATATATATATAACGTACGACACTTTACGTGTTGCAAAAAAATGTTATCCAAATGGAGTGCAATTTACGAATTATTCGGCTCAAGTGCCTTTACAGCATATGGTAGATCATATTATCATGCGCATCGTAGAAGCTCATTCTTCATTATTTCAGTTTAATTTGGCTGAACCGAGTGATCAGAGGCTCACTGCTATTTATTTTTAAGTGGGGCTGCGATGGGAGTAGCGGCCATTCAATCTATCGACAAGATGTGGAAAGCGATAACAAAAATCTAAGCGATGAATACATGTTTGCAGTTTGCATTGTCCCATTACAACTGAAAAAGGGATTCGTGACGACTTGGGAAAGTCCGCTTCCTTCCTCTCCTCGATTTTGTAGACCCTTGAAAATTATTTGTTCCAAGGAATCTGCAGAGCTGGATAAACTGGAAGATGCTAGTTATAATTATGTAATCTTAAAAATTATCCCAACAAGCATTGGTAATTTAAAAATTTTCCATCACTTTCATTTTACGATGATAGATGGGTAAGCTTTTCGTGTTCTTGCAGAATCATCTTCCCAAGTGTATGGGATTTGCAAAGCATCCCCCAAGGTAATGAATGACATTGATGCTGTTAGATCATTATCACCCAAGGAAAATTTAAATGAATTTGGATTATCGACACTTTACGCATGGATACCGGCTTTGAATGTATCCTACATATATCTTATAGGCTACATATCAAAAAATGTTTGTTATAAACAAACCTGAAAAAAATAAAGACTGAAAAGCGCCAAATAAAGCTATCAGAAAAAAATAAATAAATAAATAAAATTAAAACAATTTTTTTTTAATATTAAATTTAGATATATTTTTAGCGAAAAAAATATCATACACTAAATTTAAACATTTTATCATGCATTCCTGATTGAAAGAACCAATGTCCAAAATATGATAAAAAGTTAAAATTTTAACCAAAAAAAAAAAAATTATATAAAGAAATTAAAAAAATTTTTTTTTGTTTTGCATTGTAGCTTTATCTATTTTCAACAAAAAAAAATATTTTTCATAAAAAAAATGTTTACCCCAAGAGCAATAAATAAAGCGCCGCTAAATGAGCCATTTCGCCCACTGTGCGCTGGGTCGTCGCATATTTCAAGTATGAAGTTTCGACGATCATCAACCGAGTGTATATTAAATTCAAATTAAATGGTACTATCTAAAATAGATGGAATATTAATATAATATTAAAGTACAGGACAAGTACAACCGGGCTCGCGATAAGATCAAACTCACTATAACCTCTTAGCACAGCTTCATATCAAAACTAACTCAAGCCTTTATGACCCAACCCCATAATACTTTCAAAAAACTTTCCAAATTAAACAAAAACCAAAGCTAACAGATAAGTGTAAAACAAAAACCTTTCAGCCGTAAATTCACTCACAAATTTGGTTCTAACCACCTACTGCACTTGATTATTATCGCAAATGCACTCTCAAACATTCAACATTAAACTAATTAAATTTTTCCGGCATAATAGACACACACAAGCGCATAAATAAACTTTTACCACCCCAACAAGTTGAAAGCGTACCCTGTAGATGCAACTGTTTATATTTTGTTAGTTGAAAAGGTTTAAATTAATGCGATGTTAATTAGAAAATACATTTTCAGCTTACGGTTGCTGTACATGATTTCTGGCCAAATTTCTGCAATTATTTATAAATAATTGTTTAGTTAAACACAAGTTTGCAATTAGCTCACCGGCGTCAAGCAAATATCTTGCACCCACAATCTGCATGTTTAACTTCTGCTAAGATGACAAATTTGTGGTCCCCTTCTGGCTTCCTGGCGGCCGCATTAATTGGCCATACTTTCGGGTTCATTGATCAAAAATAGCATACTTCAGGGCTTAACAGGCAAATGACAGCAATGCTTTAAGCATTTATGCATAGCAACAGCAACAACCCAATTCATGACAAAAGTTTCGGGATATGATTTTGTGTTTCGTTACGCTCAGGTGGGTTGTGTGGGAAGATGGGGCGGACTCAACCTGATGTTAAATTAGTTTAGAAATTGCTGTCGCCATAAATATATTTGCATTTTAGTTGGTCCAGCCATCTGTGTAGAATTAAATTATATACAAACAATATGTTAACTGTCGACATTCACAGCAAGAAATGTGCTTTTTGTTATTGTGGCCAGGTTTTGACTGGTTTGTGGGGAAGTTGTAAGCTGTTTGTTGTTATTTTGAAAGCAGATTAGTTGGTAACCGCTGTTGGTAAGAGCATTTCTGTTTTTTTTTTGTCTTTTAATTGATGTCAAAGAAAGTTCTTTTTCTGAGGTTGAATGTACATTCGCACATTGTTTACCAGCTCAGTGGCCAGGTGATCATTCATTCAATCTCTTCTTTAAATCATGAAAAATTCTCATAAATTCTTGGGTGACACAAAAAAGCAACTGTATAAAATATAAGTAAATAAATAATGTAAGCTCTCGACGCCACACTGGCGTCCAGAGCAGAACAAATCCGCTTTAGCCGGCCGCCAACTGGCCCTGATGTTGGCTCCACTCAGACCAGGCCAGGAAGCCAGCTAGTCAGCCTCCATCAAGCGCAACAACAATAACAAAATCCATTCATTCATTCATTCATCTATAAGAAATGAAAAAAAATGATGCTTTGCACAGTAAGTGCAACAACAAAATATGAACGACATGGCGAATATCCTGAAGTCCTGAGAGTCGTCTTGAAATTGTCCTCTGTCGGCGTCGGCTGTTGACTGTCGCATTAACGCCACGTTGTGGGCGTGGTCCTCTGTTTGTCACTTTTAAGATGCAGATAATGCAAAAAATAGGAATTTCATATAAAAAAATAGATAATCAAATCTATGGCCTGACAGTTGATGATGGGCGCATCCTTTTCTAATAGATTTAATGCATTTACAGATTTGATTTGACTTGAATTGCATTTGCATTAAATGAATCGCCAAGGCTGATTTCCGATTTCTTTTTCACTTGTTGATTGCCCCGCAACAAAATTTTGTTTTCAAATATAAAATTTTCATTTTCTTCATTTTGTTTTTCCTTCCGTTTTGTTTGCTTGTTTGCTGCCTGTGCTTGTACGTGAGTTGACTTTGGAAGATGCTTACAATCTTTTTACATGTCAACTAAATTTTGTCTTAATGCAGTTGGAGAAAATCAAAGGCGAAGACAAATTAAATTCGTTATGTAAGTAGGGGTTCATATAAGATTTTTTGCTGAACTGAATATTTCATAACCAACTAATGGAATCTTTTTTCAAGCTCACATGTATTTTGCCGGGAAGGCGAACACTTGAAAGTGCACAAAATGGTGATTGTGAAAAAAGTTAAAGTGAAATAAGAAACTAACTGGAACATTTTGGTAAACTATTCTTTAGTCTGTTTACAAAAAAGGTTTGGAAAATTGCTTTAGTGACACAGACACACAGAAAATAGCCAAAAATTTAAATAAAAATTGGTATTAACTTGTCGAATCTGAAAACGAAATGGAACACGTAGAATTTATTAGTTTTTCCCTTGCAACTGCTCTTTTATGTTTTATAATGAGGGTCGGCAATGTGAACAGAAAAGTTGTCTTTGGTAACTGAGTAAATATTTATATACATAACTTACAAACTTTTATTCATATTCGAATATATAAAAGGCAGAGAGCTCGTCCAGTTTTAGACTTTGGTCAAAAAGCCCAATAAGTTGACATACAGTCAGACTTTATATGTTTTTTTAACTCTAAAAAGCATTGAGCGTATCGTTTTACACTCTCAAGATAATAAAAATCTCATCGGTTAAATTTTGGAGCGCTGAAAAAGTCTTCAGTCTTATCAAAAAACTGTCGCAAGTGTGGAACATCTTTGCAAGTTAACTGAGGCTTTCCTAATAAAAAGAGAATAAATTGCAAGTACTCGCTTGGAAAAAATGCGTGCAAGTAACGATTCATTCATTTCATTTCATTGGTTGAAAGGAAAGTTTGAACAATAAACAAAAAACTTAACAAGTTATTATAACAATAAATTAATCAATGATATTTTCTCCGTTGCTGTTCACGACACCTCGGACCACCTCTCGACCATTTGTTGATGAAGTTGTTAAGCCAGTTTTTGAGGTCCTCTTCGCCGTCGAAGGCAATATTATTTGGTTCAACATGGAGCGGAAAAGGTGGTACTCCATTGGCATAAGGTCTGGTGCGTACGGCGGGTGTTGAAGAACTTCCCATTCGTGCTTCTGGCGTTGTCTAGGAGCAGGATGACTTGGCCTTTTCGATTGGATCTTTTCAGCCGAATAGTGGCGTTCTTTTCGATCATTTTCATAATGATTGCCGTTCGGATTCGGCGGTAAACTGTAGGTCCCTTTCTATTGTGCAAAAAATATAAGCACACAAGCCAAGAGACTCAAAGGAGCTCGGCTTTGGCCCTTGGGGCTGTGTTAAGCCAAAATATGTACAATGTACACGTATGTACGATAGCCTGTCAGTGTTTTCCAATAATTAGTCTTGGACACTTGTCATTAAATGTTTATATGTGAATATGATATGATCTTAGTTTAACTTAATTAGGACGAATTTTAAGCAGCGAGCAACTGCGAACGCACGACTCTAGAAACACTTCTTTTCTCTTCGCTTGGCTGACGCAATCCCTACCGAACTGAGCTGAACTGAAATGAATCATGTGCGAACTGGTTCTTTCCTTTTCTGCGAAATTTCTGTGAATTGCGAGACTTATCGATTATAGATACTACCGCTTCTGGAGAATTTTTCAAGTCCTACACGTATGTATGTATTGATTCGGTTAGAAAAGAAATAAAAACATTCGAAATCAGGGGCGCAGGGTTTTTTTTTTGACTTACCAGTTATATAACTTTTTCAGCCAGCTGCCATACTGTTCCCGTTCCAGACTTTGTTAACCTTTAAAATTTGTAAGCGGATTGAGTTCCGCAAATCCTTTTCTCATTTATCAAAAAAAAAAAAAAAAAAAATTGGGGAAAGTTAACTTCGGCTATGCCGAAGTTTTGTATACCCTTGCAGTTTGTTTTTCTAAATAAGACTACTTTTCGGACCTTACTTTTCTATGGGAGCTATACCATATAGATGTCCGATTTCGACCGAATTTAGTGGAATCATGGAAAAGCATAACAAACTGTTAATTACGATTTTTTGTTTTAAAACCAAAAAGTTTTTCTCACTAGAACTTACTTTTCGACCGATCTTTCATACTGCAGCTATATGCTATAGTCATTCGATTTTGACAAGACTTTGCGGAATTGTGTAAAAGTATATAAAATAAATATATGCCAACGTAAGAGACGTTTCTATTGAAAACAAAAAAGTTTTTCTCTCAAGAACTAGTTTTTCGACCGATCGTTCCTATGGGAGCTATTTGCAATAGTCATACAATTTCGACCAATATTTGTAGAATTGTGTGGGAGCATATAAAACAAATACATGCTAGTTTTGAGGACATTTCCATTGAAAACAAAAAAGTTGTTTTCAGCAAGACTACTTTTAAGACTCTACTTTTCTATGACAGCTATACTATATAGATGTCCGATTTCAACCAAATTAGGTGGAATCATGGTAAACTAAGAAATACGACGGCAAAAAAGTTTTTCTAACTAAAACTAGTTTTTCGACCGATTGTTCCTTTGACAGCTATATGCTATAGTCATCCGATCCGGCCGGTTCCGACAAATGTGCAGCGTATATGTATCAAAAGACTTCGTGCAAAGTTTGGTGAAGATAGCTTTCAAACTGACGGAGGAGATAGCATAGAAACTGACAGACGGACAGAAGGACAGTCGGACGGACGGACGGACCGACAGGGCTAAATCAACTCAGCTTGTCGTGCTGATCAAGAATATATATACTTTGTCTGGTCGGAGATGCTTCCTTCAATACGTCACAAACATCCGCACAATTTTATAATACCCTCTGCAAGGGTATAAAAAGGATTTTTTGAAGTCGGAGCTCTTGACTACTGCGCCCTTACTTGTCTCAATTGATTTTGGAGTACTTTATTTGACGAAAATTTTACAATATGCAATAATGCCATGTGGAGTACAACAATTTTTGCTGCACGCTGTTGAATAAAACTAAGAACAACAAATTATCCAGAATAATGTAAAGATTAATGTGTATTTAATATCTTCTGCTAATATTTGTCCTTTTTCCAAATAATTTGAAGTTAGTATTGCTACAATTTAAAAGAAATATTTCGATTCGGCTACCGATTTTGATAGTGTGATAGTTTCTTTAGCAGAACCTTTAGTTTTCATAGAAGAAATTGGTTAAAATCCAATAATTTGGTTGATGGTAAGATAAAATGTCGTCTGTTTCCTTCACTAAGAAAAAACTGCGGTTCAAAACGCAGTCCAAGCGGACTACTCTTTAAACCATTTCGTTCATTAATTTCTGTTCACAAAACAAGCCCGACGTTCACGACAAAACACCAGGGAAAACAAACAAGGCGTCGTTCAAAAACGCCAGTTCGGAAAGGTAATATTTTTATGCTTGAAATTACCAAGCTGCACAGCTTCTCGATGTCTTGGGCGATGTGGTTTACAAATCTGTCAATGTACCTTCCCAAAGCACTTTCTTGCTTGAGATTTAATAGAAATAATGAATATGGGGTTTAGCGACCTATTTTGATTTTATTCACAGTGCATATTAGCCGTCTCAAAGTTTAGAATTGATAATAATTCAATAACCAGCGAAATCAATAAAGATTCTGTACATATGGGCAGCTTTGAATACTCAGATAGACTGTTTCAAGCGCTGATACAAACAATACGCTTGCAAATACGTATCGGCGAATTAAAACTTGAGAATTCTAAGAACGTTAAGATCCAGTAGATTCTATTTTTAAATTAAAGTACAGTAGTCTCGATGGAATATTTGTTGTAAAGACCTTGACGATTTCTCTATTGAACAAACAATAAATACCTTGGTATTTATAAAAGGAAGCAAGCCCTTCAAAAAAAGGTTGTTAAAAATCTTGGCATGTGTGCTTACTCTTTACGACGCGTCGTTCAGAAAACTCAACAGTGGCGAACCAACACAAAAATTTAACATTTCGGGAATACTTCAAGCAGATTTGCATACCTTTCGGCTGGGCTAAAACAAAAAAACCCAAAATAGTATCAATTGAATCTTTACGTTCATAGAATTCTCGCACACACTTCAACACCAGCGGATTAATACTTCAAAATCAGCTCTGCTTCGACATGGTTAAACAGAATCTATATTTATTGTCCAATCAATGACAATCAGTTCGTTCGACCGCCAATATGCAAGTGCCGCTTTACTAGAGAGCGCACATTAACTCGAAAAAGTATCGATAGCACTATCGGTATCACAAGTTACATAGTATCGATAAATTCATTACCAAACATTTCAAGGGGTTGACCAGATGATCCGGTTTACAAACTAAATTAACAATTCAAATATTTCAAAGGTCAATTATGACCAAAACAGATTTTTTCAGAGTGTTTAAGTGTATGTTAAATCGGATTATGTACTATTTGAAGCTATAAAATAATATATGCTACATAAATTTTTACATGGATTTAATATTTATCGGACTTCGGGATGGGCTTGGTTCGATCGGTCTCAAATTTGTTCCGAAATTGGCATTTAGTCTAAGCATTATCTGTGCTCAATATTTGAATAGAAGCCGTCGACCAGCTAGGACGGTCATTTGCAAAAGTATTATGACCTTGGCACAGCTTAGTTAAGTTTGACTTTGTCTTAAATTTCTACGTAGCCCCAATTTAAGATACTATCCCGTCACGCCAGATCCCGCCTTTTTGTACTGTGAATTTCATAGCTCAACTATAATCCTTGTGGCAGGTCGCGTATTGAATAAATGTCACCTGATTGCATTGCTTAAAAAGGCAAACTCATTATTTCAGGTTACTTCCCAGTGAAAAGATTATAGGTTTTCTTTTCATATTTAATACAATTTCTTGAGTATGAACAAGCTCATAAATTTTTATGACCCTGCCTGCAGTGGACAAAACAGCCTATTCAGGAGCATGCCACAAAAAATGGCATCCACAACAGTATCGCCAGTGAGGTTATTAAAATTTCATCACTTCATAACATTGGACAAACTACAATAACTTTGCTTAGGCCTTGGGAAAGGCAAATGCAGCCATTTTGCCCCTTTTGGTGGCTTAACAGAAAATGATGTCATATTTTGAAAAAAATTGCACTGCGTTTGTCCTAATGACATTTCAGTGGGCACCCATTTGAACTTTCAGCTGATTGTAATTAACATTTTCACCTGCGCTCAATTTGGTCAACTTAATTTTTTGCTTTTCCTGTCTGCTCGTGTGCACAATTGTACACTAATTTGGGTGTTGAATTTTGCCACGGACTTGCATCAATCACTCACACACAAAATATGTGAAAAAGGAGATGCCTATGCCGTGGCCAACGCGCTGCCTGATCTCCTAATTACAAACATGTCACTGGTCAGGTCAGGTCAACTGAAGTCAGGGCATTTTCATCATCATCATCGTCATCCTCGTCCTCAGTCATTCGCTTGAGTGGAACTGCAAATTGTGTGCGCGCAACTTCATATTTCTATGTCCGGCGTTGGGTTTGTAATTTTCGGTTGTGAATACGAAATGCTGCGGCGCATGAAATTCGATTTTCAAACACTATACCTGAGTGCTGGGAGAGAGAGATGCGGATTGGAATAGACACAGTCTGAGTGCATTGACCCTTCCATATTACTTAGCTTGGCCAGACAATGGCAACTCTTGCCTTTTGTTGGCAATTGTTTAGCATTTATTAAGTGCTTCCTTCTTTTGACAGACACCGAGACGTATGAATGTAAGCTTACATATCATGAAAATGGGTTCATAGTGCTCATTCCGGACTGTCCCGTCCGGCAGGACGGTTGCTGCCTGCACTTAATGCAAATGTCTAGCCTTTTAATTGACACACTCCAGCGAATTGAGAAATGCTTTGGAAGAAAGTACAGACACTAGAAAGGTAAAAGAATAGTTCATTTTGTATATTAGCTAAATATGAAACACTTCTAACAGAGACTGATAGCAAAAGGTAGAAGGAGAGTCAGACAACTGTAGCGAAAATTCATTTCTAATTTTGTTCCTGAATTGAGCCCAGAGTAATTGACCCCACAAATCTACGTCAATTGAGCACAAAATGTAACACGACGAAAATAGAAGTATGGAAATGTCAACGCTTTTCATGAAATAAGTTAGTTGACCGACAGCTTCAAACTGCTTCTGGGAAATCGAGATCAAAGAGTGCCAAGATTAATGCTTCAGTAAATGCCGAAATATTGTAGATGGGTTTTTGGAGTCCCATTGACATAGTTTACAACGGTTACCTTGAGAACGATAGAACAACCCATGATACAATTATACCAGGTACGGCGCACATTTAAAAATGTGGACTGACAGTCCTGTTCCCAAGTCCGACACCACCGCCACAATGTGATATCCCGCTCTATACAATTTTTGTAAGATATCAAAGAATGTCTACCATGACAGGAGTGTCGGCTAATTCAAGGATTTCCGAAGACTGCACGCACAATCATGACTTGGACGTAGTTGTATGGAGCATTCACTGCCTCGAACACAGCTGCTACTTTCATTTCGTCAAATGAAAGAACGCAAACTTTGTATTCATCAGCTAAATCAACTGCGTTCTTCAATAGCTCTATAATAGAATCCAAAGTTCCTGGTTGAACATCCACCTTCTGCGACCACTCTCGCAACGTCCGCTCGATAGGCAAGGGAAATCTTTTTTTAAAGATGTCAGTATGCGCGTGGCCCAGCAGCATGAAGACAAATCCTATAGGGCACAACTTCTGGATTCTAATTTAGATGTTTCCCTTCACTTGCCAATCGTCGGACTTGAGAGTTCGTGAATGTTTAATTCAGCGAGATTTGCATAGATTCCAGTATTGCAATTTTCTGCACAAAGTTTGCATTCTCTTTTTCCAACTCAGTATCTCTAGTTTTCAATCATTTCCTGAAATTGCAATCACATTAACAAAATAATATATCAAAGTAGATGGGAGGGTGCACTTACTCAGTTTGCGAATTGAAGTCATTTGTGTTGGGCTTTGTTTCCGACGCAGTATGTTTCGTGATCTGGAACACTCCTTTCGGAATGGCACATTTCAAGGCAATGTTTGAGACTTTAACTCGACATATGCAACAGTAATGGCTCGACATTCTCACTATTTATGAATAAATACAAAAACACGCACAATTTTATAATGAATTACTGCAGGGCGCTCACAAAATTGATGTAAATCAACTTCAGCAACAAAAAAGTGGTCTGTGCACATAAAAATCCTCCCCTAAGGAAGAGAGTGTGACAACCTTTCACTTGGAGTGACAGCAACAGACTGAAATAATGTAGACTAAATTGAGAGCACACCGACATATCCTCCGTACCTGTAATAATTGTATCATGGAACAACCCAACCGACAATTTCTCGTAAGTATCCGTACCTACGAGAACTACGTAAGTTTCTCTTAAAATTGAAGTCCGCTTTTCCTTAGAAATGCGGGTTTCAAACGGAACAGATTCAGTTTTCGATGCAAAACGGATCCAAAATCGTGTATCGAGAACTTACGTTTTGCTGCCACAAACTGAGCGACAGGTGATACTTTTTCATACCAAAATTTCTAAAAAATGGTTTGCATTGGCTGACTGAATAGGAATATATTACATTTTTGACCTTACTCCCTAAGAAAAAGTCAAAGTAACAACTTGAGTTTTATTTTTGAGCAAACCATTGTCTGAAATTTGGGCTTGCTGCGAATCAGAGATCTGCAAGAGTGCCTGTTTTCTTGACTCGAGTATACTTGTTGTAAATGCGTCTTGGGTAGGCTGGAATGACACTTTCAATTACTATCGACAATTTTAAAGAAAAATTTTCGTCTTATGGAAGTCGATATGGGTGAGAGCGAGACAGACAGCTATTGAATTCGCCACACAATAAATTGCTGCTGACGGCAGAGCAGCTGGTAGAATTGTATTCGGTAGGAACAATATTGTCGCTGGACTGCAATTTTCTGTGGTTGCTATGTTTGATTTTTATTTACCTACAAACATAAAGAGTGTATAATTATTATTTTATCTTACAATTAAACTATTAATTTATTTCAAAATACTATAAAACATGCATTTTTTTATTATGTTCCCTTTGAAATGATGAGGGATTAGTTGGTTGCCAATTAGGTACGGCACAGCTGATAGAAATGGCCAGGTACAAAGCGGTCACAAATGCTCTTGAAAAGTGGGTGGGGTGGGTGTGCCAAACTGGTATGGCTGCAAAAGTAGACGTTAATGCTCTTGTTGATGCCACTTCTATACGGCAGTCGGGGAGATTGGCCAAGTAGGGTCTGTCCACGATGAGTCGAAAAAAAGGCAGGAGTGGTGGCTTATCACTGGCAGTTTGTCTTCAAGAAATCATATGACAACAGAAGCAGTGTGACCTTACTCGTTTAAAATGAAAAAAACTGCCGAATTACTAAATTCTCAATGAGTTTCAGCATTTTTTGTTATTTTTTTAAATATGCGCCGAAATTTGTGGTGTTCGTTGATTTCGCCCCACAATATTGCGTCTAGAAATTGTCGCTAAAACTTGAACGTGTTATCCCACGCGTATGATTTGCCACTCAAAATATGAAGTCAGTTCATATACTCACTCATATTGTACTAGAATTTCAGTGACTGGACTCAGTTTTGAGCGGGTGTCAAATTTACTTGTTTCTGCTTTCAGCGACAATGCACGATGCTTTCGTCTTTGAGTGGGCGGTCGCACGCAGACTTTGCTGGTTACATACTGATTTTACTCACAGAGAAAAGAGGAATACGTAAAATACTCGGTGTTTTCAACACACATTCTACCAATTCTTAAGTATTACTCTTCGCATTTGTTGGTTTCTAAAGCCCTTATTTTAAAATTCTAAAATATTTTCATAAGAAACATAGGTTCAATGCTTGCTCAAATTTAAACGGTATGCAAACTTCTACATACCTTTTTTCAGCTTTTTTCAGTAGTTGCAAAAACAATACACACAGAATTCGGTTCTGCAGACGTCGACGTCAAAGCATGGATAAATTTGACGAGAAGTGAAGGAAACGAACTGAAGCCGAAGACAAACAAGAGAGCAGACAATCAAGGTCATCTGCCAAAAGAATTCCACAAGAGGCAAGCATGAGTAAAAAAATACTTAAGTGAGAAAGCGATAGATAGAAAGTGCGTTGCTTGAATTGTTGGTGGGTAATTTCATACTCAAATTTTACGGCTCCCTGTTTGTATGAGTATTTCCAATAATCTACGCCAGTGGAGCGAGTGTTTTCGGCACATAAGTGCGAGACGCAAATATGCCGCGAGTAGATATACAACTGTATACACATTGTTGGAGTAGTCGGGATACCCGAGTGCGAAAATATCAAGTACTTATTCAGTGCACTTGCAGTTGAGGTGCACTTGTGCAGATCTCAGCTGCGAATGCTGAGTTCCATCCGATAAATTTTCGAAATAAGTGCTATAGTGCATACCCAGCGGGTCACTAAAAATATGGTTACTATATATTCGCACTATAGAAAAAGTACTCATCGATAAAGTATACCTTGATACTGTATGCAACGACTGGCAAGGCTGTGATACCAAGATTTATACTAATTATTGAAAAACTGTCTGCGGAATTCCAATTTTGATTTTACGGAATTTTTGGAAGTAATTCTATACCTTAAAATAAAATAAACTTTAAATTTAACCTAGAGCCCCAAGAATCATTACCAAGATTCTTTAGAACGGGCAGTTTTAAGCTTGCTAGAAGCTTCAAGCTGTCTCACTTAGAAACTTTAGCTCTAAGCTTTGCAACGACAGCCATTATGGTTGGCTTTCTGTATGTGAGTCCAATTTTGCTTTCATTGCGCTTAGCAGTTCCCAACTGTTTAAAGTTCTGATTGCATGGAATTGGCTCAAAGGTTTGTGCACGCTCTTTTTGGTTTGTCAATGCATAAGTTTTTCATAGTTGTGAACAAACGCAACTTCTCGACCTTGAGCCAGCTAACTCGTTACTAATTCGTTAGAATGTTTAATACCTATTTTAAAAAGTATTTTATTTAATTTTAAAATATTTTAAGTCAAAATTGTTACTTCAGCTTAGGTGGAACCATTTCCAAGCACTTTCATAGTGCACAACTTGACACTTAACCCATAAATCAAGCACTTGGTATGCATTTCCTTCTTCAACTGCCTTCCATTTCAATTCCCCACTATCACTTGGGATTCCAAACACAAACTTCAGTACAATGATTAGCCGTTGAAATCTTATGCAAGGCGATTGCTTAAGTTTCCTTGGGGAGAAGGTGGAGCTTACCCATGCACTTCCACCGGAAACTTGGCATATTGACACATACTCACTCACTCAGCAGGTTATACAAATGGGCAAATGAAGGCAAAGTTTGTTTGGGGATCTGTGTTTTGGGTTCGATTAAATATTGTAATCGTTGGACAAGTGGAAGGGTGGGTGGCGGAAATCTCTAACGAGACGAGGCAATTACAACTGGCCACGTGTCCGGGGTCGTGAGTGGTGTGGCACACAACAGCAAAAAATTTAAGTAATGGCTTATATTTCACATTTTATTTTGTTGTTCTGAGTGTTTGAGTGGAACTTAATTTAATTTCATTGCCCTTAAAACGCCTCCAGCCGCTTTAAAAATGCATAAAATAAAATAATATCGTATTTTTTTTGTGTATTGCAAATTTAATTTGCAACATATGCCGGGGCACTCCACCTGTCCCTTTCGTGAACTGTGCTCCGTGTTGCATAAATAAAGGCGTAAAAAGCTTCAAGCAAACTATAAAGCATACAAATACGTGAAACCAAACCAGTTGACATGAAGTGAGCAGCCGTGAAAGCGCACAAAAAAGAGCAAGAGAGAGAGAAGAGAACAACTGGACAACAAACAAAATTAATTAAAAATGTGCAAATTGATTCCGCTTGAATTTTTTTAAAATCGATTTTGAATACCATTTGGAAAGACTTGCACTGAGTGCACTTGGCAGGGGGTAGCTATTTGCTCTCTACCTCTACGAGGGTGTACGTATATTTGCATTAAGCGAATGGATGCAATTTTAGCCATATATTAGGTGTTAGACTTATTTTTAAATATAAGAAAATCAATAGAATAAGGGTGCGCTTACACACACTGACAGGTTGCTATATTTTTAGGTGTCAGTTGCTTCCGTACAATGTATAAACACCTGCCAGTATCAGTTAACTTTTGCCAAATCTGTCCAAGTTCCTACACCGAGAGAATAAATCAAGTATTCCGTTCTTGATTGTCCTTCTTTCCAAACTAATAAAATAATGATTAAAAAATAACAACAACACCACAATAAAAAAAAAAATTTTTTAAAAAATTGATTTGATTTTAACAGAACTAAAAATTGGTTCAAAAAAAATTAAAAAGAGAAAATTTTAAATTTAATCAAATAACTTTCAAAACTAAAATAATTCAGTTTTTAAAAAAAAAGAACATGATGTTCCTTTAATTTGTAAGGGGAAAATTAATAAATGATATTACAACTTCAAGATTTAGAAAAATACGCGCATACTTGATCCAAGTAATATTAAAACTTCAAGACATGGGAATGGGAGAATTACGTGCATACTTGGCCAATAAGAGGGCTTACACATATCAAAAAACGCAGTCAAATGTTAAAAGAACACTGAGCAAATCAAGTTAAATGTTAAGCAGCCACCAAGCGAAGGGACCTGTGGTGCGATGCGAAGAGTGCTGTCTTACAACCGGTGGGGCTGTGGCTTCAAGTCCGTTTAAGACCTTTTTTTATTTTCTTTTTATTTAGTCATCCGACCCGGTCGGTTCCGACCAAAGTTTGGTGAGGATAGCTTTAAAACTGACGGAGGAGATAAGCATAGATAGACGGACGGGCAAGGCTGAATCAACTCAGCTCATTGTGCTGATCATGAATATATATATACTTTTATGTGGTCGGAGATGCTTCCTTCTATGCGTTACAAAACATCCGACAATTTTATAATACACTCTCCAAGGGTATAAAAATGTTGTGCTTACGGTAAGATAGAAAGAAAAGCGCGATCTTTATTCAAGTGGAAAATATGTTTGATCCAGGCTTCTTTGGTTCAATACAGAGAACTTATTTTGACAGTTAATCGGGCTTGATTTTAGGCCATTTAAACCTATAAGTATGATCAAAAAGATCTTAAAATAATTCGAAATGTACTTAATATGACCCGATCAATCTTAAATCAAGTAGTTCGAGTTTCGATCCAAGAATTTTCTACTTGGCTCAAGTTTTTTCGAACTTACCGTCCTATCGGCACCGTTTGTTCTTAATTCTCGGTTTATTCTGAGTGCATGTTTTTGACAGGAATCTGTCCCTTCTTAGACTCGGGCGTTAGACTCGGGACTGTTTTGGGCACTGTTTTGGTAACTGTTTTAGTCACTGTTTTTGGTCACTGTTTTTGGTCACTGTTTTGGTAACTGATTTGGTCACAGTTTTGGTCACTGTTTTGGTCACTGTTTGGTCACTGATTTGGTCACTGTTTTAGTCACTGTTTGTGGTCACTGTTTTTGGTCACTGTTTTGGTTACGGACTTGGTCACTGTTTTGGTCACTGATTGGCTCACTGCTGGTCAATGTTTTGGTCACTGTTTTATTTCAATGTTTTTGGTCGCTGTTTTCATCACAGTTTTGGTCACTGTTTTGATTACTGTTTTGGTCACTGTCTTAGTCACAGTTTTGGTCACTGACTTGCTCCCTCTTATGGTCACTGTTTTATACCCTTGTTCCACTGTCACATTCTATAGGTCAGTAACCGGATGAGCTAAATGACCTCATTCTCTCTGTGTATTTCCCGTAAGATATAAATGTCCATTCGGCAGGTCATCCGCAGTGGATGATCAAATCACTGTTATTACATTAGACCAGCGGTCGGCACTGTCCTATCCCGCGGGATAGGATTTTCTCAGTTGGCGTCGCTGTCAGCACGGCGTTAGTGCTTCGGATTTTGATATGTTGTAGCAAATCTAGCCGTTTTTAGCGTTAAATAGCTTTTTTTTAGTTATAGCCTGGTACGGAGATCGCAAAAAAGCGCTCGCAAACAAAAATCATATAAAAATGACACTGTAAAACCGAAAAACTCGCAAAATTTTTGACGTTAAACGTATTGCGACCAGTATGCTGACCAGCAAACGGGGGTTGTAAATCCACTTTGACGCCTTCGCGTTGTCAACTACTTTGCACATGTGGATTTTATTGAACAGCTGTTCGAGTTTTGTTTGGGCGCCCAAACTAATAAAATTTATTTATTTTGACGGTCGGTAGAGCAAAAATCTGTCAAAAAAATAAAAACTCGATTGAATCGCTTTCATGAGGAAGAAAACAGCTAATTATTTGGGGTATCAAATATTTTGAGTATTTAGATTCAGTTGCCATAGCCAGTCTAGAAATCCAAAAGAGCAGCAAGAAATTTGTTGCTTCCAACGGCCAATGTCGATGAAGAGAAACCACATTAATATATATATGTACTAACGTTTATGAAATAAAAACAAATAAATAATGAAAATAAGTAACATTTATTATTAATCTGCACCGGGTGCTTTGTTTTGGAGCCAATTAAAACTGCCCCCGTGGCAACACTTTCTTGAATTCTTTTTCAAACAATAATAAATTATTATTATAAATAAATTCTACTTAATAATATTTGTTTATCAGATGAATAGAATCCGAAAACAGGCCATTACATGGAGGATTTTACCGACCATGGAAGTCGACACGCCGATCAACCTGCCAATTGTCCGATATTCGGCTGAGGAGCCAAGCGTATACAAGGCAATTGCAGTTCGCTTATCTTATGGAATAGCATTCCGGAAGTTCGTTTCCTGCTTCGCTATTCCTTGTAGACAATTTTTAAGCACGTTAGAGTTGTCCCTCTCGTCGCGAAAGCTTTCCCCAAAAAATGCGTCTGATTTTTCAGGCACATCTCGTTCCCAAAACACGCCATATCGCTTCTGCAATGTATGCAAGATTTTAATTTAAACAAATCAACTAATAAGAACAATATGAACTTACAAATTGTGTGATTTTCGCTTTCTATTCTTCCGTTGGTACTCAATAATCAACGCATCGAAATGGTCCTCGCACTCTTGCAGTTGACATATGCACTCTTGATTTTTCTCGCAAATCAGCAGGAGCGCAGGTAAATCCATTTCGGTGAAATATTAAAGGACAATTAAACTTTCAATTTGTAATTGCAAATCAAAGCAATACAAACAGCTGATTTTTGTTTACTTGAATTTAACTTTAACCATTCGCGTAAACATTCGTCAGTGGAACAAGAAATAATCACTTTTTGAGAATGGACTCCAGAATGTGCCAGTGGAACAAGGGTATTAGTCACTGTTTAATCACTGTTTTGATTACTGCTTTAGTCACAGTTTTATCACTATTTTGGTCCACTGTTTTATCACTGTATTATCACTGCATTGGTCAGTCTTTTGGTCACTGATTTGGTCACACTTATGGTCACCGTTTTATCACTGTTTTGGTCACAGTTTTAGTCACAGTTTTGGTGACTGATTTGGTCCCTCTTTTGGTCACTGTTTTATCACTGTTTTGGTTACTGTTTGTCACAGTTTTATCACTATTTTGGTCCACTGTTTTATCCTGTATTTCACTGCTTGTCAGTTTTTGGTCACTGTTTGTAATGGTTTATCGTGGGGCGTTTTGTCTGTTTTAGTCGTTTGGTCTTTTTGGTCACTGTTTTATCACTGTTTTGGTCACTGTTTTGGTCACTGTTTTGGTGACTGCTTTAGTCACTGTTTTATAATTATTTTGGTCCACTGTTTTATCACATTATTATCACTGCTTTGGTCACTGTTTTGGTCACTGCTTTGGTGACTGATTTGGTCACTTTTATGGTCACTGTTTTGGTCACCGTTTCTCTCCAACCACACACTCAAAAGCCTTCTGCTGCTATTTCAAGTTGCAAAAGCTTCTGACTTTGCAAAGTTAAAATCATACCCAAAGAAATCTGTCGCAAAAACAACTTCAGTCAAAAGACCGTAAAAGAGTTAAGCTTTAAAGAATATTCTTCTCTCTGTTTAAAACTATTTTGATACATTTATAGTCAACAATGGCCCAATTTAAACACATATTTATTGCATGTCTCTATGTAAACATGATTTCAATTGTTTCCATTCTCATTCCCATTTCTATTTTGTGTTATTTTTCTTCGACATTCAACTTCAATTTGACCTTCTGTATCCTGGGGTCCAGTGAGCGGCACGTGTTAATCTGCCACACAAAGGATTTAGTGCTGCCCACGCCCATGCCACAGCCCCCATCCCTACGTAAACAAAAACAACACAAAATTTGTACATCGATTTTCTGTCTGGTGCATTTTCTTTTGGTTTTTTTTCTTCTTAACTTTTCTGCTGTTTTTTCTTTTTCTATTTCTGCTCCTTTTGGCTTCTGCACGTTGCAATTCGGTGCTGGTCTTCGGTTTGTGCCAATGCCATTGTTTGACTTGGGCTAATACGAGTATGACTTGAGCCTGAGCCTGAGCTGTTGTGGACGCTTCTGCAGTTGGCAAAGTGCATAAGGGTAGAGGAATAAAAATGGCAGGGAAATACAACTGAGATTTCCAAAGACACGACACGCCGTCGTGACCACGTCCCAAGCTGGAAAATGTTCTTAAATTAAATATTTGCTTGGTCAAAATCAGCCACAGCAGAAGCACCATCGACTTGCCAGCTAGCGAGTTACAAGTTGGGGGGTTAAAAAAATATGCAACTAATCATCATGACATCTACAATGCTTCGTTCCTTTATAAATATTTCAAAGGCTCCTCTCGTTGGCTCTCTAGCGAGATTCGTGCAAATTGTAGAGGTGTGCATGGTCTACAGAGAAATTGTGCTTAATTTGAGTTTAAACGAAATGTAGAATTACTAAAACTTTCAAATATTTGCCGGATAAACAAAAAATTAGACCGTTTAGTTTGAACAGTTTAATTCTTTAAATTTAAAATTATTCTTCAATCGCTCTTGCACTACAGCTTTTGTAATTTTATTTGCATAAAAATTCTTACAATCTTCCTCTGTCCCCAAAATTAGCTCAATTGAAATGGCATACAAAAATTTATTATCAACTTGTAAAAACTGCTAACCAAGATAACGCATAAACAAAACTTCCCACACCCAAAACTTCAGCCATTCAAAATTGCATTGACAGTCAAAAAGTTACAATCAAAATGGAACCATAAAAAAGAATGCAGTTACTCCATCCATCCATGACCAGGAGACGCCACCAAGTCGGGCTAACAAGGCGTTGAACTGTGATGTGTGGAAGAACTTAAAGTTGCAGATGCTTTCCCTTTGAGTTAACATATCCCTTCCCCCAACTACGAAAAAGGAAAGGGCTTAGTTAAGCGGCCCATTACACACAAACTGCACACGGCATTTAGTTTTTGCCGCCAGCCTAATTGGCCTCATTATGTTTGTACAAGGAATTGTGTTGCTCATTTGCGATTAACCGCACGTAGAAGCATAACTAACTATAAACAAACCAACGGAAAAAATATGCACAAAATCAAGGTAAAGGTATGCACATACAAAAATAAAAGTTGAAACAATTGCCTCTGGCCTTATCTTTATCAGAGACAGACGGAGCATCCCAAAAATGGAAAGAGAAAAACTCACACACGATTTCACCTTGTATTTGTATTTTGTTTCATTAGAAAGCGAGCTAATACGCGCAAAAGGGAAAGAGAAGGGAAATAACCCACGGGGAAAAGTGCAAAAAAAATTATAGAAATGGAAGCAGAACAAAAATATTAATTACATACGCCAAAGGGCGGTGTAAAAAAGTCTTGATAAATGAGTGGAAATTATTTGAATTAAGGCAAACGAATGCCAGTTAAATGTTCTTTTGTGTTGGAAGCAGCTAACGAAAATTCAAAGCTGTTAAATATTCAGAAAAGAAAAGTTGAATTTTTCATCGTCTTTTTACTAGTCTTGTTGTGTTGTGTATGAGTAAAAAGCTTTTGAATCGTTGCCTTTATAACATGAAACTGAAAACAGCCCTTTAAACTAAAATCAAAGTCGAACTGGACAACTTTTATAAGAAAGCCTTCAGAACTTGAACTGATTTGAAAATTGTGATAGCTTCTGGGTTTCGCAAATTTAGTATCTTACTAATATTATAAATGTGAAAGTTTGTATGTTAGTGTGTTAACAAAAACGCTATCATGCAGAAATGTCTAAACGGATTTGTGTGAAATATGGCATTCTGATAGTTGATAGACTGAAATAGTCAGTAGGCTATTTAACTACCTTTTGATGGTAAAAAAAAACGCGAAAATTACAAAATTCTTTGTTTTTTCATATGGGCATATGAGGCGTAGATCGAACGGAATCGCTCGAACCGTAAAAAAATTCTACAAATGTGATTTTCTAAAATATGCCTGGAAAACGATCGAACCTCAAAAAACAAGCAAGTGGGATTAGTCTAATTAGAGTCAAGAAACTTCTTAACAAATAGAGCTTATTCTCATGCAAAAGGAAAGCCGTCGAGCGTCAGAGGGCCGTTGAGACTGCGCAACAATCTCTATCGGCAGGCCAGGTTCAGATCTGCAGAAACGCAGGCGAGCAATCGACACCAGCAATATGCCAGAGAGCTGCTGAGCAAGCATTGCATAAGATGCATAAGCATGCATATAGGCAGTTGCTGAATGGGCGCCACAACGGCCACTAATAGAAACAAACTGTCCAAAAAGTCGAGTTTGAGTTTTGATAATCATGCAGACGGTTAAATAGACGAATGTTGTAAGTCAAAAGGTTAGGAAAATCACGAGACTCGCAAAATTCTCGTAAAAAGTTTAATTATGAAAAGATTTGTTAGTGTAATAAGAAAAAGAAGTCCAGTATTTTCCTTTGAGTTAAGATTATTATGAAGACTCCGGGGTGGTAAGGAACGAACTTTATAATATTATTATTATATGATTAAGATTTTAATTAAGATTATCCGAACCAAACTTTGCACGAAGTCTTTTGGTACAAAAACGCTGCACATTTGTCGGAATCGGTCGGATCGGATGACTATAGCATATAGCTGTCATAGGAACGATCGGTCGAAAAACTAGTCTTAGTGAGAAAAACTTTTTTGTTTTTAATGGAAACGCCTCCAAAGTACGTATTTCTTTGTTTGTTATCTTCCCATGATTTCACTAAGTTTGGTCGAAATCGGATGACTATAGCAAATAGCTGCAGTATGAACGATCGGTCGAAAAAGAAGTTCAAAAAATGAGCATGTTAGTTTGTTATACTTTTCACATGATTCCACTAAATTTGGTCGAAATCTGACTTCGATATAGTATAGCTCCCCTGGAAAAGTAATGTTCGAAAAGTAGTCTTATTTAGAAAAACAAACTGTATGGGTATACAAAACTTCGGCCGAGCCGAAGTTAACTTTCCCCTATTTTTCTAACTAAGACTACTTTTCAGACTCTTCTTTTCTATGACAGCTATACTATATAAATGTCTGATTTCGACCAAATTTGGTGGAATCATGGAAAAGCAAAGTTAACATAGAAATACGAAGTTTGGAGGCGTTTCAAATGAAAACAAAAAGTTTTTTTTCACTAAAACTAGTTTTTCGACCGATCGAAATATATATGCTATAGTCATCCGATCCGGCCGGTTTCGACAAATGTTTAGCGTATATGTACCAAAAGACTTCGTGCAAAAGTTTGGTAAGGATAGCTTTAAAACTGACGGAGAAGATGGCATAGAATCAGACGGACAGGGCTAAATCAAATTAGTTCGACATGCTGATCAAGAATATATATATTTTATGTGGTCTCAGATGCTTCCTTCTATGCGTTGCAAACTTCCGGACAATTTTATAATATCTTTTCAGTTGCCAAAAACAAACTACTAATCGAAATTGGTTGCTGAAGCAAACAAATGATAAATCAACGGGAGGTGGGGGGCTGTTATGCCAAGTGCTCGCGCGTTAAGAACTGGAGTCGTTGCTCGCCTTCATTCGTAAGCTTTTTGCAGCATCAGTCAGGGTAAATTTGCAAAGGGTTGCGATTTGGGATCCGCTCTTTTTTACAATCTATCGGTTTCTGGAATTGTAGACTTTGATTTTCTGGTTTTACCTTGAAGTTGCTCACAATTTTCAATCCAATCTGGGGACATAAGCTAGTAATTCGAAACTTACTCAAAATGTACAAAAATCCGATAAACTAAATTAGTTTTTGAACGCATCGATACATTTGAAATAAAATGCACTGTCATCTGCCGATATCTTCAAAAATTACAGCTTCACAAAAACTATTTCTCTTTAACAAAATCATATATCTTTAGAGCTTAAGTTCATTTTTATCTCACACTGGCTCTTTATTAAAATTATTCATCATATATTACAATTTACCCTCACACCCCCTATCAACGCTAGAATAATATTTAAAATATTTTCAACCTAAGTAAAAAATGCTTGATTTAACATATTAATATAATAAAGCGCTTGAGGGTCTCTTTGACACGTATGCAACAACAATCCAAGAGCACACGCTGGTATTTGCGTACAAGATTTTAAAAACAACAACAAAATGGAATCACAAAAAATTTCTGTCTGTGCGGAAGCTGCTCAGTAGGAGGATGAGGACTATGGCCATAGAAATATGTCACAGCAGGCGAAAGTGAAAGACAGTGACAAAATCCAAGGTGTAATATCCTGCCTGACAACGCAACGCAAAAAAAAAAATCAACAACAAAAGCAGCAGCAACATGAACAAAACCCACAAAATGACGTTGAAAAGAGAGACACGCACCAGGGGGCGGTTACCAGCCAAGCGACTCCATCAGAGTTGGCTTAAGCATTTCCTCTGGGGCCCTTATTAAATGTGGTTTTAATGGTTACTCGCGAGAATATAGTCACGAGGACGGCAACTCGCGCGCCAAGTATTTTGAGTTGCACAAATGAAATGTATTGTATTTCTAGATTCAGCCAAAATAATAGCTATTTTCAAACCTATAAGAAACTATGGAACTTTAATGAAATAACTCTCCTAAACGTGTATGCATCGTGGGAAACAATACATAGTAGATTAGTAGATTTGCTAGTAGACTAGGGAAAATGTGATTTTTTAACAAATTTGGTTAATTTGTTCACTGCATATTGTTTTTGGCTGACAATTCAACTTATGAAAGAATAAAATAACTCATTTTCAAATTATTTGCTAATAACTTGCAGTTTTTACTGGCTCGAGGTCTTGCTATGTTATTGACATAACTTTAAACAGAGGCACACAACACGACAAAAGAGGCATCAGGTTGATCGGACGACGTTTCATGAGGGGCCAACCTCACTCATCAGCGATCTTGAGCCTGAAATGTCTGTCCAAACAGCAGTCTCTTCATGCCCGCGACGGCAAAACTGTTTGGGAATTCCAAAGGCAGCTTTGCGCGCAATACACCAAAAAGACAGCTTAAGACAGCCATTCCCCTTTGTAAGTGTGTGGCCTCCGTTTTGAACTTTGGACTCAGTGTGCAACCAACATCCCTCATGAACGTTGTCCGATCAACCTGATGCCTTCTTTGTTGTGTTGAGTGCCTCTGTTTAAAGTTATGTCAATAACATAGCAAGACCTCGAGCCAGTAAAAACTTAAGAGTATAAAGGTCGTTAAGAGTCATAAATTATTTGCGAATTTTTTGGCATTTTATTAACGTAAAGATTATGCTCAAAATATAATGATGTGCAAATTTACCTTGGCCTACTAGGATTAAAACCTATTTAAAAAATAGGGGAAGTTAACTTCGGCTCGCCCGAAGTTTTGTATACCCTTGTAGCTTTCATTGAACACAAAAAAGTTTTTCTAACTAAGACTACTTTTAGGACCTTACTTTTCTATGGGATCTATACTATATAGATGTCTGATTTCGACCAAACTTGGTGAAATCATGGAAAAGCATAATACACTGTTAATTACGAAATTTGCAGGCGGTCCCATTTAAAACAAAAAAAATTTTCTCACTAGAACTTCTTTTTCGACCGATCGTTCCTATGGGAGCTATATGCTATTGACATCCGATTTCGATCAAACTTTGTAGAATTGTGTAAGAGTTTATAAAATAAGTGTATGCCAATGATAAGGACGTCTTTGTTAAAAACAAAAAAGTTTTTCTTACTAGAACTAGTTTTTCGACCGATCGTTCCTATGGCAGCTATATGCTATAGTCATCCGATTTCGACCAAACTTAGTGAAATCATGGAAAAAGATAGTAAACTAGGAAATGCGTACTTTGGAGGCGTTTCCATTAAAATCAAAAAAGTTTCACTAAGACTAGTTTATCGACCGATCGTTCCTATGAAAGCTATATGCTATATTCATCCGATCCGGCCGGTTCCGACAAATGTGCAGCGTATTTATACCAAAAGACTTAGTGCAAAGTTTGGTGAGGATAGCTTTAAAACTGACGGAGGAGATAGCATAGAAACAGACAGACGGACGGACGGACAGACGGACAAGGCAAAATAAACTCAGCTCGTCGTGCTGATCAAGAATATATATTTTCTTTATGTGATCAAAGGCGCTTCCTTCAATGCGTTAGAAACATCCGCACAATTTTATAATACCCTCTGCAAGGGTAAAATAATACATTTATTCTAAGGATGAAATTCATTACGGTTTTTGTTTTATCTACCACCTGTTTTCATTGAAATATATTGAAAACTTTGACTTATCTATTTGTTTCTTAGATAACGGGCATATTTTTCGGTCCCAGTTGAGGCAGTGTAGGAAAAAATCTCTTCCAAATTGGTTGATTGGCAAGACGTGCTAAAAAAAATTCTCCAATACTTTCTAAATAAGATTTATGTTTTTAAAACCTTCTTTTAGAAGTATTACAAACATATACTGCATTACCAGTCGCTAGTCGTGATGAGTGCACACCATAGTTCGTGTCCTAGACTAGCGCTGTGATGCATTACCTGTCGTTAACGACGCGACTGACGCTCTGTAATGCATCAGGTCGTTAGGCCTCGTTAGAGCCTTGTCACCAGCTGAGCTAACTTTTTATATAGCGTCACCTTCCAAATAGGTCTTCTCGGTTCATAAGCACCTTTGAGTTTCTTCCAGTCACTCACCACCGTTTGACAATTCCTGACACTGTGCCTTTTCATTGAGTGCATCCCAGACTGGACTCTCGATAGGCCTCGACTCTTCACACCTCGGCATGCACCAGCACGCTGCCCATCTGGATGCACCAGGAATCCCAACATCCAATTTATCAATTTGGTAAAATGGGTAATTGTCTAGTATAGCGGCCTCATCTCAGAAAATTATAAAAAAAATTCAATCGATAGATCGCGTATTATGAAGAATTTTCGGTAAATGTTTACTTAGAGGTAAGCCGCACCAAAAATTCTGAAAAAAAAATCCTCGATAGACCGCGAACTATGAAGAATTTGCGTGCGGAAATTAATTTGCGGTCGACCATGGTTTTTGTATATTGAATTTCAAAGTTTTAATTTTTGCCCATACAAATACATGCTTTTCAAATATTCGTCAATATTTTTGGCAAAAAATTCCATATTGTAGTTTGATATCCATTGAAAGCGGACTATTTGTAATGATGAACCGCACAGATTGTCGGTATTCTGTCAGTAATTTCTTTTCGCAAGGCCCGGACGGCATAGTAGAGATTTTATGGGATCACAATGTGTTAGTAAGGGAAAAAATATGTCCGAATTGCAATGTGCTGTGCACTTTTGAAGCGAATCGAGGCCGATTCAGGTGCACCGCTTTGTTGCCGGATAGTGGGAGCGCAATGATGAAAAAGATTCAGTGCAGATTCGTGCATAGTGTCCGGAAGAACAGTTTCTTTTTCGCATCAAAACACTGCGTTGAACAAATTGTACGCTTTATAATTTGGGATGTAATTCGCATTAAAAACGAAGTAGTCTTCATTGCAAACGAATTGAAAAGGTCCCAACGCACCGTAATTGATTTTCGGAACTTCTTTCTTTTATAATTTTCTGATATGAGGCCGCTATACCAGACAATTACCGTAAAATGAAGTCATTTTTAATGACGTGCTTCTTCGAACTGCGCAATGAATTCCCAAAGTCTTTCTGCAAACGACTGCCCACACTATCGAGTTCCTGAGCCCATAACCTGATGAATGGTGTATCTTGTGAAGCTTCTATGTGAGATCCTTCTTACGTCCCCAGTAGATGTGTGTCGGTTGCAGATGTAGTTAATATAATAAAATCAGGTTTTTTTATATTATTTGAAGTTACTTGCTCTCTCGAGAATTCAAAGGTTAAAGCTCAGGGTGTGAGTTAAAGCTAAGGGTGTGCTCTGACGCGAACGAGGAACAATGCATACTGAAATACATCATCAAAATCATTTTAGCGGCAACGCTGAATTTTTGCCGCGCTAATAAAGTCAAATGTTTGGTCAGCAGTTTGAGTTGTCCAAATGGGTGGGAAACTTTTACTCATCTTTGCGCTTCTGTTGTAGCAACACAAGGTCTTATTTTAGAAAAAATCTAAGCGAAGTGTTCGTGTTATGTGGAGTAAAAAATTAATTTTTGCCAATTTTTGCTAAAATGTAATTATGCAATTGTTTACTCTTAACTGTGATTTTAAACTTGTGGTTTCCACTTTTTGCCCAAAACTGCCCTAATCTGTAAAGACCTCATTTCAAAATAGACAAAAACATCAAATTTGTCGAAAACATCGCTGTTGTGGGAGCTTTGTGAAATAGTGTTTTAAGCTGTAGTAAATTTGGTACGTCGTCTAGAGAGCAAATAATTCGTACACAAAACAAATTTTAGTTCAATTTCTTAAAAATCAGCAAAGTTGGTGCAAGTCGGACGGATCAGTCATATGGCAGCCATATAAAATAGAGTCGCAAATCTAGCCAACTTTGGTAAGTCGCCTTGAGGCACCCAAAAGATGCTTACAAAACAAATTTTAGTTCAAATGCTTTTAAAACCATGAAATTAGTGCAAGTCGGCCAGATCGGTTATATGACTGCAATATAAAATAATGGACTAAAACGAGCGAATCTACTTGAGATGCCTTGGGGGTCTTAATAATTGGAGCTAATGCCAAAAAAAAAAAGAAAACTGGCCCAATGTGCAGGGGGAGAAACTTCCCTAAATTCAAGATTCCTTACACTTCTTTCCTCCGTCCAACCATTGAATGTGAGGGCTAAGTGTCTGGTTTCCAGAGTAAACAAACATATCCGTGTAAATACAAATTCTTAAGAAGACACAATAAACCATTAGTTAACTCCATTTTTAAATTTGCTCATTTTTATATTTATTTATAAAATCAATCATAACAATTTAAATTCAGTTTTTGTTTTTCTTTTCTTGGGGTTTCTTTTTCAATTGAAAATTTGCTATTAAATTTATTTTAATTTTATTTTTGTTACATATTAAACAATTCCATTTGGTATTTTCATTATTATTTACGCAATTATTAAATACTTAAAAAATAAAATGCGTCTAAATTGTATAAGTACAATCCAATTTAATTAATTTGCTTTGTAATTATTCATTTATGTTGGTGATTACAATAACTAATCAATTCAATTGGGGGCTTGTTAAAAAATATAGATTTATATTTGGTAGATGTATATAATTTTGTGTGTGTTTCAATATACAATATGTTTGTTCTGTGACTCATTAAGAACGATAAGCCATCGTAGATTTTATCAAAAAGGCAAAAACAATTAATATTATTACACATACATACAAATAAGTAAGAGTTTTCGTACAAATTACACACTTTCGCGCTTTTTACAAGTTTTACAAATTACAAATTGTTCTTTTGTGTCATTTAAAAAATGTTTTTTGTTTGCTAAAAATGTTACATTAACAGAATAATTTCCATTCGTATAGTTAAAATTCCATCAAGAAGACATTTTATTGTGGTTATTTGAATGCTATGAGGAAGAGGCCGGATCCCGACCTGGTTGTGGCGATTGTTGCTGTTGTTGCTGTATGGGTGACATGTTTCTTTGGCTAGTTGTCGGCATCGTTCGATTATTATTTTGGCTAAACTGAGACTTATGATTATTTGCTGAGGTGGTCTGTATGGTGGCCACACGTCTAAGACGATTATCTGGTATCGGCGGCGATTGCAAAGTGCCCGATGAGAAGGATGAAGGTCCACTGCCACCAAAGGTCGCTTCTGCACCACCACCAGCGCCAGCAAAGATGCTGCCATTACTGCTGCCAATCAGACTTAAAGAATGCTCATTGGATAGAATTTGATGGGCGGCCAAATTCATTTCCTCTGGTGTCATATCCAGGGCTTCACGCATCTCACGTGCGGCTGTGCCAACAAATTCTGAATCACAATATTTACCCAAACCTTCAGCGGCGAGTACCTAAAAAAGGGTAAGATTTGATCTTTAAATAATCGTTCTAGAAAATATGTACTGATGGTTAGAATCTTACCCCTCCAATCAATGATTCGGCTAGGCCGTTCATTTCAGATGAAGTTGGTAAACGACGCTGATCGTAAGGACTAGCTGGTGTCGACTGGATCATGCGCTCGTGGCCAGGAATAGCACCATTCGGTGCGTACACTAAATGTTTGCATTCAAATGGGAAGAATATATAAAATTAGTAATGTGGGAGGTCCAAACATTTTAGGTAAAAATATGTATGATATATATATATATATATAGGTTACACTAAGCTTGATGATCATGCAACTTTACTAACCCAGAACTTGAAACAAACATTTTGAATTTATAATTGAAAAGAAGGTTTCAGTTTTCTAAATACTTTTTCATTACTTTTTCAAATGTTATTAAAATGTTATTAAAAATTTACTTTAATTTTCTTTTCTTAACCTCTGTTTCGAGGCACCTGGATGTTGCTTACATTTTGATGCCAGACATTGAAATGTCAGTTGATGTTGCTCTTGCACCACGGTTGATATATAAATTAATAGATAATAGTAGCAAGTCCTTTTGAGATTGTTAAAATTTCAGTTTTTGGATCATTGTAACCATTTTTATGTAATAGCTCAGCTTTCAATGGCATTCAATTTAGACTGATTGCCAATTGATTCTATAAATTATTACGAGGGTCATTCCTTTATGAGCGAAACGGTTTAAAAACTGACCATTTTTGATTCAATAACACTAGGCAACAAGGTACAGTATATGGGAAGGGTTGGTAGTGATTCTAGATGATTTTAGGACCTTTTTTCGGCTAATCCGTTCTATCCGTTCGAAAGTACAAACAATTCTGCGACTTTTTTCAATGGAGATATACCTCTTTTAGCACTTTTGTAAGAATCCAAAAATATCCTATTTATTGCTGGTGCTCCAAAGTATGCAATGTGTGGTAGAGACTCTAATATGTTTTCATTTCCTAAAAACAGTAAAGTAGGCTGGTATTTGTAACGCACAGCAAAAAGTTCTAAAAAAACAAGTCTCGGTTTCTAAGAATATGCCCATTTTTTATCTTCGTTGTCAAATTTAATGTAATCGTCTCTCTTTAAGCACTTACAGTAATGTGCAATCATGTTAATGTCCCACCTTCCCTGGTACCTTTATTCTATTTCTTTGATATCCTGGTGGTTGAATTTTGTTGCTGGTTCCTTCACAAATGACCAGCCAACTTTACATATTAGAGTCTCTACCACCCATTGCAGACTTTGGGCACCAGCAATAAATAGGATATACCAACCCTTTAATAAAGGGTACTTTTTTAACTATTATCTTTTTGGCCACACTGGTTTAAACAGCCAGCACGTTTCGTGTTTGTTCACTGTCAACATCTTAGTTTGGTATATTTAACCATGATCGTCTTAAAACGAAAACGCTTGAAATTATGATTTTATTATCAAAATGGTGCTCTGTAGAAGGTATTTTTGTAGTGTGGTTTATTAAATTTATTGTTGGTTAAACCACCAGCTGTATCGGCAGCTTCTTCAACTTCTTCAAAGATGATGCGAATCGTAACGTAACTGTGAATAGTGAGCGCTACCGTGAGATGATATCCAACTTTTTTTTGCACAAAATGCAAGAGCTTGACTTGCATGACATGTGGTTTCAACAAGACGGTGCCACATGCCACACAGCACGCGCAACAATGGACTTATTGAGAGGCGAGTTCGCTGAACATTTTATTTCACGTTCGGGACCGGTCAATTGGCCGCCTAGATCGTGCGATTTAAAGCCTTTAGGATATTTTTTGTGGGGCTATGTAAAAGCTCATGTCTATACAGACAAGCCCGCTTCAATTGACGCATTGGAAGACAACATTGAAGCATTTATTCGTGAGATACCGGCCGAAATGTTGGAAAGAGTATGCCAAAAATGGACTAAGCGGATGGACCATTTGAGGCGCAGTCACGGTCAACATTTGCATGAAATAAAGATAAAATAAAGATTTCATGGATTTTGTCTGAATTTTATGTTTTTTTTTTGAAAAGCTTTCCTATAGCTCTTAAAAAATTACCATTTATAATCAAACCTCGACCTTGAGCCTGCTAACATTCACTTTGACTAAAATGCCAAAACAGCTTGTTAAACCCATTTTCTGTATCATTTAATATTGAAATTGTTGCTCGAAATGACCTAAGATTAAATAGGTATTTTTCGCGACGACAGTTTTACCCGATATCGATAAATTCCTATCGCTGACCAGACACCGTTCAAGTTATCGAATAAATCAGTTTATTTTTTATTTTTTATTGCTATTATTTGTTGCTCGTAAGTTTTTTCGCTAAAATATGAAAATCTGTTTTTGCGAAAGTTAAAAAAGACCAAGAGGGAAAACTTTTCGGTAGCAGAGGATCACTTGCTTGTGGACTTAGTTGAAACAGACGAATTTTTTTTAGAGAAGAAGAAGATTAATGCGGTAACTTGGGAGCAGATGGCCGAGACTTGGCAGAGACTTGGAGATCAGCTCGCCGCTCAAGCCAGAGTTAATCGTCCTTGGAAACGGACGGAAGGATCGATGAATCTAGTGAGAGTGATGATGACTTCCTCTTGCATAAAAACGCTGCGCCATAGGCTATTCCTTGTATTCTCTTGCATTAATTATTCGATGCTCTAATTCCATTTCCCTATCAAGAATATAAAAACTTCGTTTAATCATCAACAATTTAGTTCTCCAATAAACAAGCAAGTGTTGGAATCTGCAAATGTTCGATCGATGGAAATATCGATATTACTAACTGTACTAATCTAGAGATTAAAGTTTGACCTGTGAATGAGACTGCGATTAAGTATGTGGCTCGGTTGTCGCCAAACTCAGCATGATTGATTAAAATTCGGCTAACCACTGGTCAGGGTGACTAACAGAACATTGAGAAATCGGGCCTAGGGAATATAACATTTTATTAAATTTAGATTTAAGTATATACAAGAAAATACTGTTCAGTAATATTCTATCAATATCTGTCCAATAAACAAAACCTAAGAAATCAATTTTAAAAAAATGTTTGCTCGATTTTCTTTCTATTTTTTAAAATTGTTTCGAAAATTTACAATTACGTTTTTGTCGGCATACCAAGAACTAGTTTCGGAAATCAATTAAAAAAATACTGACTTTGAAAACCGTTCGGGTTAAAAAAGTATGACCAATAAATAAACCTTTTCCTAAAACATTTGGAAAGCATTTATCTAAAATTTAAGTCCCGTTCTTGTTTTTTTTATATTTTACAATTAATACAGACAATACAGATTTCCAGTTCTTTTTATGCCTAACTAATTCTTCTATCTACCTTGTTTTGTGAACTTTGGCAGAGCATACTTCTTAGAAATAATTGCACTAAATCTGTTTACCAAATACACTTATACACTTAATAGGTAGAATAGTTAACTGGTTATTTCAATCTAATCGCTTAAAAAATCTTACCCAAGTCAAACCTTTTTACCATAATCATCAAGCTTATGTATTATTGTTAAGAATTTTTTACTATATTAGTCAAGCACTATATGTATGTACAATATGTTTAATATTTGTACAATTTGTACTACATCTCTAGGGATTATTAAGGCACATTCTATACAAAACAAAGGTTAGTTAAACTGAAGCAAGCAACAATCGCAAGATATGTTAGGCATATCCAAAACTAAGGCGTTACTAAGGCAGCAGGTTTGGCATCTAAGCGGATGTGTTTGATGTGAGTGTTTTGGGTATTCACAGTGTGTTGTTTGAATGTATGAATTTATGTATATGGTAGGATATCAAAGGACCCCAGATGTCATGGTCATATCCCTTCACAAAAAGAAAAAAAAAACAGTTACTTGGAAGCGACGACAAGACAACATTGAGAAAACAACACTTGGGCATATCAGGAACAATTTTTTGGAATTTTTCGGTTATTATTTGAATATGGTTTAATGGACGCCAGGCACACGCACACACATTTAGGCTTAGTTTGGGCCACAACAACACCATTTTTTGATTTTGGATATATATATACGAATATTATATAGACATCGATATCGGCTTTATTTTTGCTTGGGGAGAACTTTGAAAAGTGGTAACCTGTATATATTTGCTTCAGATTGGTTGGTGCGTGTTAAACGGTTGTTGTTCGGGTTGTTATAGTTGTACTTGGTTGTTCTGGTTGTTGTTGTTGTTGAATTGTGGGTGTTATGGGTACAAATATCGATTATCGACAGAGGAATGTTCTCTTCTTTAGTTTAAAAATAAAATTTACACAAAATCAATAGATTTACATAGGAACAACTCCCACTTCAAAATGGGAACCATTTTTGTATTTTACACTCATCCGGAAAGTATTTTCGAAACTTTCAGCATTCGGTTGTTTTCAAACTCGAATCACTTAGGCTATAATCAAAAAAAATTTGTATAAAAAAGAGTTATACAAGAACAAATTACTTTTTAAACAACAAACATTTGGCTTCATGTTGCTTAGAATTAAGTATGATTAGTTTGCTCACAAAATCAATTATTGTTAGTTTGTAATCAACAAAAGGAGCCAGGAATGGTTGTGTGGAAAGTTTTTAGACGTTTTAGAAGAAGTCTTTAGTTAGTTTAAATATTTTCGTGTTATTAGTATGATAAATGGATGGATATATAACGAATTTTCCTAATCTGATTTTGTAAATAGGAACTATGTAAATGAACCAACCATTCGGCGTCTTCAGTAATTACTCGAAAATAATGCTTAAAAAATCCGCTAAAAAAGATCATATTGTTTCATAACAATTACTTGAATTATTCAAAATTCACTGGAAGCTCAGAGATTCAGTCCTGTGTTGTAATTATTTATCAGAGAACGAGAATGTCAATTTAAACATTCTTTGCTATATGAATAGGGATTCTGTGGACAATATAATAACTCTAAGCCCCGATTTTCCACCATAGAGTACTTTTTCAAGATCCTGTCTTAGTTCGGAACAAGTGACCCGTTTTCTGTGCTGATGTATTAGCTTAAGAAAGAATTATTCATAAAATTGCAGGCTCGATGAACAGTGTTACTTTCTTAGTTGGAGACAAATGAGAAGCAACTTCAAATTTAAATACAAAAAAATTAAGGGAGAAAGCTAACTTAAAATTTTTTGTAAGCAAATTTGACATTTCTTGTTATTACTTCACAACGCCAACTAAAGGCCTAGACGGACTTCCGAAGTCACGAGAAGATTAATACAAAAATTGAAGGAAGAAAAAGCAGACGTAACGATTTCCTTACACTTAACATTTTATATGCTGCACTTACAATTTAATGTTAAGCTTAACAGCACATATGTGGATTCAATGTTAGTATATAGGCTGTGGGCCATATTTACTTTGAGCAGCTGACGCAACATTGTCCCCACACAAAATTGAGTCGCTGTTTTTCTACATGCAAGTCATCAGCGATTAACTGAAGTTAAATTAAAACTAGCATGGTGAAACTAACATCCAGAGCTGTAATGTTTATCTCCCGTATTTATGTTCAACAATAATCTCGATTATTCAGACAATGAAAACACAATTCTGATTACGATTTTTTTAGTAATCATAATTCAATGATTATTTCAAAATGTAATTACTTTTACAATTACTTGAATAATTGTACTTGTAAAGGGGGATTATTGAGTAATTGTGCTTGAAAAGTTAAATTATTCATATAATTGTAGGTGAAAAATATGATGATTTACTAATCAAGTTTGGAAAACACCAAATTTAATTGTTTGCTGATCATAATAATAATAAACTCAAACTAAAAATGAAAGTTTTTTAATAAAATTATGACCTTTCCTACTCTCGCAATAATCTTCTTAAGCCAACTATTGAAACAAAATCCTTCTTTTAAATTTATTTCGCTTATACAAAAACCATATTATATTATACCTAGTAGTAGTCTGAAATTTCTTCAAACTTAGAAGGAGCCGTTGAAGTGAGAGGCTTGCTGGGATTGATTGCTACGTTCTTCGTGATGGAGATGGACAAGGCTGTAAAACTTAAAGTCTTATGACTGGGCTTAAGCGTAGATTTAGTAGTCTTGACAGCCATTTTATAAATGGAAAGGAGTTGTCGTCAAGCTATCAATCGAATAGGAGATTCAGTGTACACCAAGAAATACATGAATAATTCAACATTTCAAGCACAAATCCTCAATAATAATCAAGTAATTGTAAAAGTAATTATATTTTGTAATAATCACTGAATAATCACAAATAATCGTGATTCCGAGATACAATTACGATTAGTAAAAAATTGTAATCAGGAATTGCTTTTAATTTTCTTAAAAATTGTAATGATAATGGTAATGGAAACTGTGTTTTACAGCTCTGCTAATATCATTATGGCAGGAGTTTCATCATACAAATAGCAAAATTACAAAAAATATATTTTATACGCCACAGTTTTTAGTCGAAGCCAATAGGAAGCTAACTGTTGACAGTCATATGTATCTAAACAGTTTTCATATCTATTGGTAGCATGAAGGGAAGTTGCCAATTTTTATTCAAAACAAAAAACTCCTGATCAAGTAGTGTGACCAGCCCCCAGCTTTTTCATTCAATACCATTAACGTCCATTGTCGGCGTAATTTTTTGTAATGTCTGCAATCACTTGACCTGGAACGAATCCACGTTGGCGAAATATGTGGCGGCGTAAGCTAAATAACTTATGTCGCACATTGGTCCTAAGTCCCAAAAAGCTGGCCAAAAGTCGAAAAACTTATTTGTTTTGGCTGAAAGTCCGTATTCGGGAGTTTTCGGGGTCGCTACGGATTCAAAGTAAATTTCCAGAAACGCAAAATCGCATATCCAATTTATGGCACTAATTTCTTCAAAAACGAAATAACGATAGAGAATAAATTGAATGGAAAATGTAATGACAATTGACATTTCAAGACTTGTGAAGCAGAGGATAATAATAAATCGTGAAAATACGTGTCAAATCATTTCGCATACTATGCTTACAAACCGATTTTCAAGTCAATTGGATGAAAAATAAAATTTTCCCCATACAAACTTTTCCGACGCTTTTCCGGGTGGAATTTTCCAAAACCCCGTCTTAGTACGCACTTTCACCACATAAGGAAACTCCCGTCCAAATTTCAGCCCTCTAGCTCTTACCGCTTAGGCTGTGCGATGATTGCCAATCAGTCAGCGAGGACAAACTATTTTATATTTATAGAGATATCTCGATAACTATTTGACTGATTTTTTTCATTTCGATTTTCGTGTTCAGAGGGCCAAAATACTTTAGAAAAAGTTGGTTTTTTCAATGGGGGGAGCAGTGTATATATATTATGTCGCAGCAAGTCGCAGCTAATTTTTTATACTCTATACCAGAGGTACACAGAGTATATTAAGTTTGTGCAAAAGTGTCCGTCTGTCCGTCCGTCTGTCTGTTTCTATGCTATCTCTCCGTCAGTTTGAAAGCTATCTTTACCAAACTTGGCACGAAGACTTCTAGACACTTCTTCAAAACATATCCAACACCGTTGCGACCGGTGCTGCCCATAATTGTTTGTTTCCTTATAACTCGAATATCGTTCATCCGATCTTTAAAATTCCTGCAGCGGATCGATAAAAAAAACCAGAATACTATATACTAGGTGTGTTCAAAAAGTATCGCGAATTTTGAATTTTCGCGGGTTACGTATATTCGAATTTCGATTCTTTTGTGGCGTTATGTTGGTACTCATGTCTCTCACTTTTGCCGACAAGCTCAGCAATTTTGAATGTTCACTTAATTGTTGACAGCTGCTTTGCTTGCACGTGTTTTGGACCGTCTTTGATTTTTACCTATTCAAAAAAATGGATCAAAGAACCTGTATCAAATTTTGTGTGAAAAACGAAATTAAGTGCGCGGATGCATTCCGAATGTTGACTGTGGCTACGGAGAAGCTACGTTGGACCGAAGCAACGTTTATCGGTGGTACAAAATGTTCTCAGAAGGCCGAGAAGATGTGAACGACGAAGAGCGTGCCGGACGCCCGAGCACTTCAACAACAGACGAAAAAATTAATGAAGTGGAGAAAATAGTATTGGCCAATCGTCGAATCACCGTTAGAGAAGTTGCTGAGGACCTAAACATATCGATTGGCTCGTGCCATTCGATTTTTATCAATGATTTGGGCATGAGACGGGTCGCCGCGAAATTCGTACCAAAATTGCTCAATTGCGACCAAAAACAGCATCGCATGAACATTGCTAATGAGATGTTAAACTCTGTCCGCGACGACCCAAATTTGCTCCAGAGGGTCATAACTGGTGACGAATCGTGGGTTTATGGTTATGACGTGGAAACCAAAGCTCAATCATCTCAATGGAAGCTGCCGCACGAACCAAGACCGAAAAAAAGCGCGCCAAGTTCGGTCGAATGTGAAAGTTTTGCTGACAGTTTTCTTCGATTGCAGGGGCGTGGTGCATCATGAGTTCTTGCCACAGGGAAGAACGGTCAATAAGGAATATTACCTGCAAGTTATGCGCAATTTGCGCGAAGCAATCCGCCAGAAACGCCCGGATTTGTGGAAGAACAAAAATTGGCTTTTGCACCACGATAACGCCCCTGCTCACACATCGCTGCTTGTGTATAATATCTCATGGGGATTACTTTGAAGGGGACAAAATAGATATTCATGAATAAATAAATAATTTTTGAAAAAACACAAAATTCGCGATACTTTTTGAACACACCTCGTATGTCCTAAAGCTTCGAATCGTCTATCTATAAAACTGTGGGAGAAATGACGTTTTTGCACATTTGTCGGAATCTGCCGGATCGGATGACTATAGCATATTTCTGTCAAAAACTAGTTTTATTAAGAAAAACTTTTTTGGGAACTTTCCTCAAAATTCACATTTATTTACTTGGTAAGCTTTCACACAGCTCTAGAAAGTTTTGTCAAAATTGGATGGCTATAGCTTATAGCTGACATAGGAACGATTCCAACCCTTTGACGGATCGATAAATAATATAGATTAGTCAATATGTGTAAAAGGTACGAACCGACTATCTTCAAAACTGTGTTAGACTTAGATTATTTTCGTCCCCTCACGCACCTGCAATTTAGAAAAAACCTCATATTTGCCACAGTTTTGAAGATAAATGTTTCGTACCTACTTGTCATATGTGGTAATCAAGATTATAGATCCGATGAACGATAGTCGAGTTATAAGGAAAACAAATTGGCCTTTAATAAATTTTAATTCATTTTTTCGGGATAAACCGCTTTGTCCATCAAGCTGATATAAATGCAACAAAATTTATGAAAATAGAAGGCTCTTTGGGCTATATGCTAAAGTGGTTGAAATACAAATTCGACCACCGCTCTGGCTTGTACATGACGATCAAATTTTAAAAATTGGCCATAAACTAAGGAATAGCTCTCATCAAAGGCCAATTTGGGCATCTTTGGGCTGGCTGATGCTGCTCGCTTGATTTTTTTTTTGGGCTGCATTGATATGTGTTCTGTAACAGCAAAAAAACATGCAAAGCACATTTCCCGCCATATCTTTAAACCAAAAGCTGAGGGAGCTAAACCGATTCCAGTTTTGTCTTCAGTGAACAGAACTGGAAATCACAGAGGCTGCAACTAAATGGCTGTTCCCCCAGTGTTATTTTTCGAAAAAAGAAAGGCAACTCCTTCTGTTCCGGATCTTAATCAGTTTGAACCTGTTTTTTTATATGTTTTAAGTCCTTAACTATAAATTGGAAATGAAAAATTTATCTTAATACTTTCCACGTTCCCAAAGAATCCCAAATAAGATTGAGAGCATTTTGAAGCTGTATGTTAAAAGAACCGTTTCCGAACCAGTCTTAATGTGGAAACTTGTTTCAAGCCGGTTCAAACTGCATCAAAACAGCATTTAAATTGGTTTTAACCCAACAAATAAATTAAAATTTACAATTTCAAAGTACTTTCTATACTTAATTATTAAAGTCTTTACATAAACAGAATTCCTAAAGATACCAAAATAAACTGTAGGATCTGTATAGGATCTAACTTAAATCTTGAGTTCGGGATGGGATTAAATTGAAAATTTGGAATAGTTAGGGTTAACGATTTTCTTTTTCTACACTTTGATTTAGGCCATTGTGTGGAGACTGTTTAAGTCTGTCAACGGAGCTCATTAGTAAATCAAGAAATAAAACAAAAACGGCTGAATTTGTTTTGCATCTTGTCCCAAAATTTATGTGTGTGTGCTTTCTAGTTGTGTGTTGAATGTGTTTTTATATGCAGTTTAAGTACTCTAAATGGCAGCGTAAGCAATTCTAGTATATGTTTTAGGCTCTAATTAGAAGCTGCACCCAACGAAACGCAACTACAAAATTTGCTACAACAATTTGCTAAATATTATACTAAATTGTTATACAATTGCTGCTTATTTGTTACTAGAAAGTGATAATGCAATTTTGTGTTTTAATGTTTTTTGGCCGCCATTTAACAAACAGCCAAAATACATGTATATCAGATTTAGATTTTGATTTTAGTACTCGGCATGCCACGGGCAATAAAACTTTCCAAGAACTCAGAACTCAGTGGCGAGACTGTACAAAAGAATTATGCAAAAATATGTAAAGAAATGGAATGCAAAAAAGCTACAAGAAAATTAGTGGGGGAAATGGTAAAGTCATGTCCAAAATGCTTTCTCTCCAGCTGACCGAAGAAGGCTTGGTGTCCGATTGGACATGACTGTTGTTAAGAAACCAAACAAATAATACAAATTCAAGAAATGCCACAACAAAGAAATAAGTTAAACAATTTTTAAGGTGCTGTTGTTGCTGTTAATGTTGTTGTTGCTGCTGTAGTTATGAGTTTGCTTTTGGTTGTTAATTTTCTTGGTTGTTTTATTTTTATTTTATTTTGCAATTTGCAGCATTTTAGGCTTACCATTGTTATATGGATGCAATAAAATACCACGATTGCGGTTGCTGAAATTAATGTTTTTGAGGGGAATTGAGTAAAAGTTTTCATTGTTTAAGTATTTTTTCGGAGTATGTACTCAGTGCTAGATGGGCAACTAAGTGACTAAGACAACTAAATTTTTGAATATTTGAAGTAATATTTGTAATATTTTTTTTTTTTAATTTGGCTTGGCTCCTTTTGTCCATTACAAACTTTAAGGGCGCTCGTCTCTAAGTGAAATAAAATATATAGTCAACTCACTAAACAGCAAGCCATAGGAACAAGAAGTATATATGTGTGGTGTATGTTTGGTTTACCCCGCAATCCCACCCTACTCACTCATAAGAAATCGCATTCGCTTCGGGTGGCAAAGTGCCGGTCACTGTGGAGGCTCCCAATCCACCTCCATTCTTGGCCAGCGGCCGCATGTTAATGCTCTCGCCAAAAGTACGCAACTCTCCCCCACTGCTGGCATGCAGTTCGTCTTGTAATTTACCACTGGCTGCCAAGCGTGCCTGCATGATGTTCCGAGTGATGTGATTAACGCCATCAGCCACACTGCGATTTAAACTATCGTAGAGGTAGTCTCCACCCGCAGGATCGGAGCCCAAAACCAGACTACTGCCACCCATGCCAGCTGCCAAGGAGGCTGTACCGCCCACGGTCAAGGCTCCATTGCTTTGAGAGGAAGTGGTCTTGGCATTGCGTCGAAAAGTTCCATTGCCATGACGACGTATGGAGGACCAGACGCTGCCAAAGAGCGTGTGATGACGCTGCAACAGAAGAGGGCTTGTTTAAAAAGACTCTAGCTTTTACTTTCGATCAGTATTACTCGATGCATGGGCTCCGGTTCCTCGGCCAGCTCATCCAGATTGCCCGAAATGGCACGTTTCAGTGCTGGCGACACCTCATGCAGTGTACGCAAGCCCGCCTGCAGCGTTACCGTATTATCCGGATGTCCCTCCTTGCCCTCCGCTTCCTTACGCTTCTTGAAGCGTCGGAAGTAGTCCTGTATCAGATATGTGGCATAGAATTTGCCCACTGTAACCTCATCATCATTGCCCGGTGGTGGTACCACTTGGTCCAATAGTTTTGGATTTGTACGCTTCCAAATTTGCTTGATCGTTGCACGCAACTCCGAATTGGCATCATCGATATTTCCCTCGGTTTTGATGCTCAGCGAAGTGCGCACCACCGCAAACAGGGTGGCATTGAAGAGTACCGTGCCATCCGAATTCAAGGGCATGTTCATGGAGACCAGCCGTTTGCAGGCCATACGATGCGGACAGAGTTTACCGAAACCCAAGGGCGGTGAGATTTTCCTTAGCAAAGTGACCACATCCAAATGTTTGATACGACCCTTGGCATCGGGATCGTATTCACTCCACAAACGTATAAATTCATCCAAATGATGTGGTCCCAGTATGGACCAATCACGTGTCAGATAATCAAAGTTATCCATAATGACGGCCACAAACAAGTTGATGATCTAAGAGGTGGGTGGAAGATTGGAAATGAAGATTCTCTCTTTTGCTGGAGTACATACCAAAAACGAACACAACACGTAGAAAGATATGAAATAGGGATAAGCTATGGATGAACCGCACGGATCACCCGGCGTATCTGAGCTCATGTCACACTTGACCTCCGGCTGTGCCGAACAGGACATCATTATCTCCTGCCAGGCCTCGCCGGTGGCTGAACGAAATAGTACTAGGACAGCCTGTTGAAAGGTTTGGAAGTTGTTGTTGTGACTAATCGCACCCCCGCCATCCAAAGCGATTTTACCAAAGACCTAGAAATTAAGAGAAATGGGTTATTCCCAGCAACTTATTTACTTCTAGTAGAACTTACCTGCATGCCTACTACAGCATAGATGAAGAAGAGTAGTACAATAAGCAGGGCCACATAGGGTAAAGCTTGAAAAGATTTGATAAACGTCCAAAGTAACGTCCGTATACCCTCGCCTTTGCTAAGCAGCTTGACGAGACGCATCACGCGAAATAGTCGGAAGAAGTTTATGGAAATGAGATTGGAACCAGCCTGAAAATAATAACAAAAACCATATTAAAATGTTATAAAACAATTTCCACATTAGATAACTTACAGCTTTGGCTTTGGGCTTACAGCCTTCTACAATGTCACAAGTGGCCTGGGAAGTGTCTTTGCTCTGCGAAGAATAGTAAAATTATAATACGTAGTACTACATATCGCAGCTTGTACTTCTAACTCACCTTAATTTCCGAATAAACAATATCTATAAAACTGCCCAGCACAATAATGAAATCGAATACGTTCCAGGCATCACCAAAGTAGTTCTGTTCAAAAACATTTTCAAGTAAGATGACAAGCCTAACTAAAAATCTAGGTATATAAATACCTTAAATCGAAATGCGGCCAATTTAAAGACAAACTCCAATGCAAATACTGCCGTAAATATCATATTCAATGCGTCCAACAGTTCCGTATACCATACTGGTTGATTATAAAACTTCATGGCCAGTGTAATCGTATTTATCATAATCAATATAAATATGGTATACTCAAACGATGATGAGGTAACAAACCACCAGACTTTATACTGTATTCCATGCTTGGGTATATAACGACGCACCGGTTTCGCTTTCAATGCAAACTCTATGCAATTACGCTGATTCTTATCCAGATCACAATTCTTATACTCCTGTTCACCCTCGTTTTGGAAAGTGACAATAACGAAACCCACGAATATGTTGACCATAAAGAAGGCAATTATAATTATGTAGATTATATAGTAGGCAGCCACGATAGGACGGAAATTGTGTATTGGACCGCCGTTTTCCATGTTCGAATCGATGGAGACATAGAGAAGGCTTTTTAGAGTGAAAAGAGAAATGGGATAAATGATTTTAGAGGTATAAAATGGTTTTAACTTAACACTTACCTAGGCCAGCCCTCAAAGGTGGAGACTGTAAAAAGGGTAAGCATTCCTTTGGCCACATTATCGAAATGGAAACGATTATTGCTCCATTCCCGTTCCCGGAGGCGTGGCTTATGTACATCACCATCATCATAGACCAGATAGGTGCCGCTATAAAAGTGTCAAGTATGTGATAAGTTTATTGCTGGGATATTTGGTAAGATCATAAAAAGCACAAAAATAAATAATAACCGCTTAAAAAAAGTGACCTTTTCTGTCTTTCGGGAACTTGAAAATTTATTCAGCAGATTCAAAACTGATTCTACTAGGTTTTTGGGGTATCATATCTATTTTAAACGATCAGTTTTTGAAAAGAAAGAGAAGATCATTTGCTCTTTAGACTAGAGTTTAAGCGCATGGATTCAAGATCTTATAATCGTTAAGATCCAAGATGTTATAATGTTCAAAGCTTGAGCTTGAGCAAAGTCCTACTGATGATATGACCGAATTTTTTTCGAAAAAGTAATTATACAGGGGTGACACAGAAATCTCTAGTGATTTTCGTATAAACGTTTGCATTTCAATTTTAAATTCTTTATCTTTATATGTAAACGGATGAGTATATCTTTGGTTGCTAGATCAGATGGTAAATGTTAAGCGATTTGGAACATACTTGGCATTGAACAGTCGGTTTCAATTCGCTCAACTTTCGACACTTTAACTAGTAGCCAAGCATTTTTCGTTTCTACACAAATAATTTCAAGCAGTTTTAGTTCATTATAGAAGCGTTTATACGAAAATCACTCGAGAGATTTCTAGGGCACCCCCAATAAACTGCTGTCGAATCATCCTAACAATAACTTTCACTCCTATAACTTTAAATTATTTTACAATAATTCAAAATATAGTCTATTTTATTTTTATAGATTTTAAAATTGTTCTAGCTTACTTTTCATAATTCTTGAACCTTTCTTTGATAGTTCAACAAATATACGGTCCATGCAACGCGGAGAATGAAGTTGATCCCTTTCGACAAAGGTTTTGAGCTGAGCACAAATCAGTTTTCGTGTTTTGGAGAAATCCTTTGTCAAAGTTTTTACAGGGCCATTTTAAATTATTCATTTAAAAGCTGTACATTAGAAATTGCACATTATATTCATAAGATTTTGTGTAAAATTTACCACACTTTTTCTATCGATTGCATTGAGCAATCGATTTCAGTTGCTCAAACGAATTCGAGTTTTTTTATACCAGATCTAGTAACCGTAGGCAAAATTATTCAAATTGAATGCAAAATGTTTACGTTTTCACGAAAATCGACTCGAAAACCAGGACAAGGCCCATTATTTTATGTTTGTAGACTTTACGACTCTGCCATTTATTATCTGATCTTAATGAAAATTTTAGATGTTGTGAATGACGAAATGTATGAAGATCTTTATTACATCGAATTAAAGGAGTTTGCTGGAAACTTTGTATGGCGATGACTTGATTTACCAACAGCTCAATGCGACAATACATAGTGCACGGGTGCCGAAACTATTCTTTACAGTCAGAAAAATATCTGAATTGTACTGGGAAGTATCCTCTCTGATAAGGTTTTAAGAATGGGAGAGATTTTAAGAAAACTAGGCAACTAAATTGAGGATTGAAAAAGATTCGGCGAATATCAGTTAATACAGCCTTAATTCGATAGTTGATTCGATGCCATCTCGACTAAATTAAGCTATAATTAATAATGGTTCTGGGTGTGGCCCAGCGGCTAGTGTGCGCGACCGCTTCGCAAGAGGTCGTGGGTTCGATCCCGCCTCGAACCATCTAATGAAAAGCTTTTTCTTTGAATAAACTTACACACCGGTCACCCCTGTCTGCTGTAGGCGCCAGCTTTGTAGTAATTTGCCATTCAAAAGCTTCTCAAACTGCCGTTCGGATTCGGCGTTAAAATGAAGGTCCCCTTCTCTTGTGCGAAAATTAGAGGCACACAAGCCAAGAGATTGAGAGGAGCTCGGCTTTGGCCCTTTGGGGCTGTGTCAAGCCATTTTACATTACAATGTGCAAAAAGCACATATAAATATTTACTATTGTTTTATATTTTTATTTCATAACATTTCACAACAAATACTATTTCAATGGCAGTTCTTATACTTTACTAGCTGAATACCTGACTTTGCCCGGGTCCTTTGCATTGTAAAATAAGATTCATATGAAAGCGTTTATAATTAAGTTTCATCTTGCGGCAAATCGTTATTAACAGTCTATGTTGGGAAAACTACAATTTTTCAGCCCATACATCAAATTTCCAGTTTGTAGCTTAAATAAATTCGTCTATCTCTTACACTATTAACCTAAAGACCAATTTTCCAATCGAAAGATGAGGATCTTAACCACTTTTTTGAACTGTTTGTAACCTCTTGCGAACTTTAAAAATTTTCTAAAGATCAGTTCAGAGACAGATATATATTACATACTAAATGGTTTGCTAAGTAGTTCCCGATCTTTCATTTATCTGCATCTTTCATTTACCAACGACTGCATTGTAATTTAAACACTTTATAAATTTTCATATGACAATTTGGCCAATCTCTCGGTTTTGGACCTTAGAAAACTTTGCGGTCAAGCGTCCAACTATTCCCCAAAATTTCATCGCAATCAGATGATCGGTGTGATATCGGTAAATAATTTTTCAAATTTCGTGGGGTTTGGACCATTTCCCGGCCACTTCTTTAACTTAGAAACCTTCCCGGGCAAGCACTCAGCCTTTCTCCAAAGTTTCATTGCGATCGGATGATCGGTATAATTTAGTAAATTTCGCGGTTCTTGGACTATTTCCCGGCCATTAATATAACTTAGAAACCTTCGCAGGCAAGCGTCTTACCATTCTCCAAAGTTACATAGCAATCGGATGAACGGTTGAATTTTGCAGCATTCGCGGTTTTTGAACCATTTTCCGGCTATTTTTATACTCTGTACCAGAGGTACAAAAATATGTAACAGGCAGAAGGTAGCATCTTCTACCCTATAAAGTATGTATATTCTTAATCAGCATCAGCAGCCGAGTTGATATATACATTTCCGTCTGTCAGTCTGTTCGTCTGCCCATCCTTCCGTATGAACAAATTGATCTCAGAAATGGTAAGAGATAGAGGTTTGACATATATGGGGCATATGTTTCTTATACTTGCAGGCAGATCCAGTTTATTTTCAAATTTGCCACGCCCCCACCGCATATTGGAAAAAACGGTATATCTCCCACAGTTTTATAGATAGAAGGTTCGTTTCTTTGGAAACGGTAGAATGAACGATAGTCGAATTAAAAGGAAAACAAACAATTATGGGCAGCACAGGTGGCAACGGTAATGGGCAGCACTTCACAGGTACAGAGTATATTATAGTCGGGCTTGACCGACTTTCTTTCTGTTTTAACTTGGAAACCGTTACCGTTGTCGTTATCGTTATTTCTTATCCTTACAAACAAAGTTTGAAAATAGGTTTTTTGCATGCAGAGTTTATTGACCCTAAGGTCAAATTTTGACCCTAAGGTCAGAAAATTTCATAACAAATTATTTCACTTAATATCCTTACAAATGGAAATTCAAGTCAATCGGATGAAAAATAGATTTTTGTATATCGAAATTCCCGGGAATTTTCCTTGTGGGCGGGCTTTCCGAAATCGGAAAAATACGTGTCCAATTATTTTGTATTCTATGCTTACAAACCGAATTTCAAGTCAATCGGATGAAAAATAAAATTTTCCCCATACAAACTTTTCCGACGCTTTTCCGGGCGGAATTTTCCAAGACCCCGTCTTAGTACGCACTTTCACCTTCAAGGAAACTCCTATCCAAATTTCTGCCCTCTTGCTTTTACCGTGTGCGATGATTGCCAATCAGTCAGTCAGTCAGTCAGCAGTGAGGACAAACTATTTTATATTTATAGAGATTACATTGAGAAAATATGATGCATATATACTTATTTGAATGAAGTATATCCAAATACTTTATTACAGTTTCTTTAAACTCTGAATAATTTTGAAATTTAAACTTTCAATTAACTTTTTACCAACTTTACAATTATGTGGACAATTTTCTTTTTAAGCATATATCTGAAAATTTAGAAAATTTTATTTGTACTTACAAGCAATCATCTTGAACCATTTTGGAACCATCCGTGCATGAGAAAAATTTACCCTGGGTAAATGGTGATAAATTGTGGACGAAAGGCCAGGGAAGAGTTGGAGTAGATAAAACGTATTAATACACTAGCAAATGATATTGATGAATGTTACTAATTAGGTTACAACTGCTTTACTGTATAAACTAGAGAGGAGAGGGCTTTCACGTTTAAATCACACTTTCATCTCTAGCCTGAACTACAAACTAAAGCCTAATATAATGTATAATGCAGCCATATACGATACACTAACTAACTATATAAAGATGTAAACAAATACGGGGCGTTTTTCATAAGCAAACATATTTACATACACGGCCGAGGGACATGGGACACGACAGTTACAGTGTGTTAAGTGGACAGCACATTATTTATACAGTTTCTTTTTTTTTATGGGATTAGTACATATGTTACATATCGGGTTAGCAAGTAGCTCTAGCTAACTGGAACTTTATTAGTTTGAAAATTGAAAAGCTGATTCGCTGATCTACAAGTTGATGAAGTAGAATTTTGGTAGAATTCAAGTAAAAGTTTTTACCGTCTCAGCTTAAAGCGCAAATAACTGTTCAGATTGAGGAGAAAGCAAAAGATAAAGTTGACTTAGACTTTGTCCCTGACAATATTTACCTTTCCACAAACCTAGACAACAACTAGAACAAAATTCAAAGCACACACTGAAAGCGGTTTTTTTAAAACGCAATTTTGCTGTATTCTTCCAAAAAGAAAACGAAATAAAAGCGCACACTTAAAGCCAAATCTAGTTACCCCTCACCAAAATATATATAGTTGTGATTCATTCATTGATATAATGCAAAAGAAATTACCTTAAAGAGTTGTACTCCAATAACGGCAAACATGAATTGCAATAAATATGTAACCAACATGATATTACCAATTGTTTTGATGGCAACTACAACGCATTTGACCACGTACTAATAGTATATCATTGTATGTTTTTTGTTGTTTTTTTTTTTGCAGTGTAGTCGTGTGTGGAGGAAGAAAAAGGCGCACGTGTGTGTGTGTGTGTATGTTTATATGTTTTGGCATCATCAATCAAAGGCCACATTTTTGGAATAGTTTCAATGAAATCAAAAGTTGTTACATTTGATTGCCAAGGTAAACATATTACACAGTATTTTTCATTTATTTTGGTTTGGCAAAATTCAAAACGTTAAAAGGAGAGAAAAAAGAAGAAAATTTATTTATAAAGGGCTCAGAGTTGGTAAGGGTTTTTTACGGACAGTGAGAAAGTAATAAGAAAATAAAACTCAAAATAAAGGATAAGTTGATGGTATTTAAATAAATTTGTTTAGTATGTATGAGGGTTGGTTACTACATTCGTTTCCGTTTACTTGTTGAATTGTTGCCTTGATGCTAGGGTGCAAGGTTGGTTTCAGCTGCTGGGGATGCTAGGGAAGACTTCATCATAATTGTGTGCTTTTTGCAAATGTGTGATTGTGTGTGTGTGATAAGTTTCTTGCAGACGTGTACAACGCAGAAAATGGGTGTGGAATATTGAATAGGAATATTGAATAGGAATATTGAATATACGGTATTATAGGTGTCAGTTTGTGTTATCATTTTGGAGGCCAAGTGCAATGAAAATGAATTATCTCTCATATTTTCAGTGTACTTGTTCAACCACAAATGTGTTATTTTTATAAGTTGCCCTTTTCAACTTTTTTCTCTCTGTCATTAAATGTTTCCTTAATTCTGGGATATTCCTAACTTTTAATATATGATTGCAGAGCATTAAAAAGCACTACGAGGCAGCATTTTGTTTTTGAATATTATTTACACTTTTATGAAAAATATTAGAGGTTAGCTTTACAAATTAGTAAAAAAATATAAACAAATTGTTTTCCAAATTTAACAAAAATATTAATGAAGCCAATTTTTTTAACAGAAAACAACAAAAGTTTTAAACATGTGGGTAAATAGTTTTTTTCATATATTATTATACAAAGTATGGCTTATAGAACTATTTTTCAGTATAATTTCCGGATGTGATCGTGAGACAGTAATTACCAAAATTATAATTATTTCGTATTTAAATTATTTTGAAATCATTAACACCATTAAAAGTCTTTAGATTAGTTCCTATCTAACTTCCTAGGATATGTATATTAAAAACATATTCTAAACTGCATATTTTCTCCACAATACGACACTACAAAAGTAAATGCTCAGTTTGAATTTTGATGCTGCAGTTTCAACTGGCAAAAATTGAAAATAAACTGTATCTGCCTGCAAGTATAAGAAGTTTTTGTCCAATAGACGTCGAACCTCTATCTCTCACCACCTCTTAGATCTGTTTTTTCATACAGACGGACAGACAGACGGACGAACGAACAAATGGGCTGTTGATGCTGATCAAGAACATACATATATACTTTATAGTACTGTACAGAAAAAATACATTTTTCATTTAGAAAACCGTTTTCCACACGTGGCGTGTAGGTTTTCTAAGCAAACGTTAAGGATTTCAATTGCTAAATTCTACATTAAGAAAATCTACACGAAACGTGTAGCTCATCTTCGCTTGTCGCTTCCCTTTATAACTGCGATTTGCGGAATTGCAGCGCGATTGCTTATATAGTCTTATGGGCGAAGCTGCCGGCAATTGTGCCTAAGTTCCCGAGTCAAGGTAAGTAAGTTGTGAGTTCGAATTTCAGACAAGGTAAGTAAAAATTTAAAAAAAAAATTAAATTGTAAGTTTTTCGGAAGGAAGACCCTAGCCTCTTTTTGCCCGTTCCTCCCATTCCTCACCACACTACCCTCCTCCACGCATTAAATGTGCTAAACGTGGCGTGTAGAAAAGCTACATGTCGCATTTAGAAATGAAAATACTGAACGTGCATGTAGAAAAGCTACACGCTGCATTTATAAATGGGAAAGCTAAATGTGGCGTTAAGAAAAGCTACACGCCACATGTAGAAATGAGAAAGCTAAACGTGGAATGCAGAAAAGCTACACAAGCTTTGTGGGTTGAAAATTCTTGTGAAATCTGTAGAAAAACTACATTTCGTGTAGTTTTTTAAATTTTTTTTTCTCCGTGTATAAAAGTAAAACTTAAAAAACTTATAAAAGCAAAGCTTCTCATTCTTGATTTGATAAGATTGATCGACCACCAGTTTTGTCAACTATTACAACCAAGAAGTGGCTAAATCGACTGTTAAAGATGTCTAAATATATCGAATTTCAATTTAAATAATGTATTCGGATTTGGAGAACTGTTTTGATTTAAGTCAAAGTGGGTGTTAAGCCTTCTCCAGGTCAACGGTTGATTATAATTCAATAATCAACAAAACACAGCAAAGATTTCTTAAAATTACTCATGTTCAGTACTTTTTCGAGGACTTCATCAGCAGACTTCTTACTGTCACACTTCAAGCCATTTGTATCTTCCTATTTAAGTCAACTTGTCACGGATTTAAGATGCAATGATTTTTTTTAAGTTTACCAATCCAATAAAATCCTTGTGGTTTAATGGCGACTGCTTGTAACTGTAAAACAGTGGTGCCCAAACTCTCAAAATCAAGCTTTGCGCTTGAGTCCACAGCAGAGAATCACAACAAGCAACATGCAAACGAACAAAAAGCCGAAAGCGCGCGTCGTAAGCAGGCCTGATCAAATAGAGAGTAGAGAAAAATATGTCTTTCTCTCTCTGACACTCAGTGATGATTGACTTCGGCAAGCGTTCGGAGTGAATCGGCGAGTGACTTAGGGCCCCAGGGGCCATGGCTGGCCAGGACTGGTCGTGAGAGAGCAAGCCGCCGAGCGTTATATAACACACGTATTCTCTCACTCTTTGCGTGTGTCTGCTGCGACGCCGGCAGAATTATGAGTTCTTATCCCATGGGATAGGCTTTTGGCATTTTGGGCACCACTGCTGTAGAAACATCGTCACAGTCTAAGTTTTAACTGGGCCAAGATTTTTGTGAGCATTTTTAATGGGTAAGCTCCCTTACAAATATCAAAATCGGAGGTGTCCCAGAAATCTCTTCCAACCAAATTCCAACCCAAAACCAATTCTCGGTATCCTAGAAATCTTTTTCGGTTGCTTTCAAACCTCTAGTATTTTGTTAAGAGATTTGGAGAAACCAACCAAACACAAACCAACCAAGCGACTTTCAAACAAACTTAGCGAACTTAGCAAAGACACAAACAGGGCTGGCAAGTCTGAATCCATCAATACAGCTATGAACAAAATCTGTTATCAATTATTTGCGAGCGACGCTGCCCTGTTTTTGTAGTTGGACCATTATACACACACACCTTCTAACTAGACTTTTTAATAAGAAAATGAAATCTCTCCAAGTTCTGCCAAAATCTCTAGAGATTTCCAGGACTCCCCCGAATATTCATTGACCCATTTGCTTTGTGCTGTAAGTTTAAAACGCTCCCGATTTCGAGAACGATCAACTTATGAGGAATCAAAGTTGTTAAATGTTTCCTTTTCCAAATACCGATTAAAATTTGCATGAATCTTCCAAAGAGTGTCGTGTTGGTCAAATGATTATCGTTGTTCAGTGCGTAACAAAATATCTAAAAATTTTATAAAAATCGGATAATTAATAGCGGACTTATAAGGAAATCATCTTTAGTTGCTTGCATACTTCCATCTTTTTCAAATTTAAGGTCATCATGCGCTGTCTGCCAACATAATGTTTATATTTTAAAATTAATGTTTATGCTCTAGTCCAACAGTGGGCACGAAATTTTAAGTAGAACAGAAAACAGACAACAGAAAAAACAACCCCTATTACCCATGTTCGAGTCCACAAACCAAACTCACACTCCATATTTTGGTTTTTGCAGGCGTCTCTGAACACGGCTGACGCCATGCCCCGATACGCAATAGATTTGTTGTTGTTTTCACTTCGAATCGAGGCAATTTTCAATGCATCTGCGTAGCGCCAGTTGCGTAAAATATCTCCCGGGAGAAATGGGAGCAAGGGCTTGCCCACCGCTGCTCTAGTCATTTACATAAGGGAAGGCAATTAAACTTTTTTTTCACTGAGTTACGGGCATATCGAAGGCGGACAAGGCCGATTTTAATTTACGCCCTCGTTTATAAGTCAGTTTTATAAGAAATATTGTACTTACAAAATAGCTAGAAAATGGCAATAACTGTTTCAAAATAGCTACAGTTGCAGATTACCTCAAAACTGAATAGGTTCTGGCCTTTGACCTTTCAAAATTGCTAGGTCTGGATGGGAAAATAGCTGCCGATTCAGTAAGTCCGTGCTGAGCACTCAGAACATTGACAACTGGCGACTTTCAAATACTATTGCAGCGTCAAAAATTCTGCCGACATCCTTTTTCACACTGCCAAACACTGTTGTAAATCGTTTGCAGAACGGCCTTATTACGAGAGATGCTTGAAGTTTAAGGCATAACAGAAAATTGGATACTATCGATCTACCAAATAACGAAAATTGGTAATGACTCTTGGATCAGTATTTCTTCGACTTTTGGCTTCTTGCATTCCACTTACGATACATTTTCTATGAACTGTTGCTAATCTCTATTGAATCATTACCACCGCATAAAGAAGCTAGATATAAAACACAAGAACATGTGTTGTTTTTAGAGCTTTTCCAGGATAAACTTCTAATAGCTAACAAAAATTGTTAAAACGACTTTGAATTTAGGTGTTTCATATACTCCGTAAGATAATATGCAAGATCTACTAAGAACTTTTCCCAGACTGTCTTTATTTATGATAATGAAAGACCAGTGCTACAGAACATAAAGTAGTGAAAAACCGACAGAGTCTGACTTGGGAATCTTCAAAAATAGATTGAAGGAAAAAAATTTAAGACAAGGAAAGTAAAAAGGAAAATAAAATTAACAAACAAAAAAATTTTACTGAGAAAGGGAATGATTTCTTTTGTGAATTTTGAGCTCACGTTCACATCCACTTATCTAAACTAATATAATTTAGATACTAGATAATACACCTATGTATTATTATCTAACTTACATACTTTGAAAATTAGATTACAAGGAAGTTTACATGCAGGAAAAGATTTTTTATACAATTTTATAAATTATCTTAAGCAAACAAACAAAACTGAACTTAAAACCTAAAACCATACCTTAAACAATTGGACTCCTATAACGGCAAACATGAATTGCAGTAGGCATGTCACGAGCACAATATTTCCGATAGTCTTAACCGCGACTATGACACACTGAACAACATGCTGTATGTGATACGACGATATATATATGGATTATAGTTTAAAGATATACTTTATAGATATGTAACTTTGTAATACTAAACAGGCTCTATAGATATAATGGTTAGTTGCAATACAATTATACATAGTTTTGACTATGCCTAAGCCAAGCCCATGGAGTATTATTTTGCTTTTGTTTCGATTCCACGCCCATTTTCGTTAGGTGTTAAGAAAGTAACTCAAAAAGAAAAGAGTAGAGTTCAGTGTATAACTCGGTAATAAAATTTATTTTATATTTTGTTTTGTCGGTGCACCCTACACCCAGCATTTCAAGGTTTTTCTCTCTTTTCGGTTAAAAAAAAGTAAAGCTGTTAGATATATTCTCAAAATTGTACTGTGTCTTTGTTTAAAATTAAAAAAACTTGAAACAAAAAATTTTCAAAAAGACAAAACAAAACAAAATCAATAGAAGCTACAGTATTGTGATTGATGACTCTTGTCTTACCTTCAGACCCTTGGCTCGATTGATGGCTCTGAGTGGCCTTAAGACACGGAGCACACGTAGAATTTTCACGACTGAGATCGCATTCGAACTGCAGTTGAAATCGACGTTATATATTTAGGTCCCAAAATGTATGGGTTTATCACAAAAGCCACTGGGTGAGAGTGGCTTTAAATGGATTATTTACCTGGACACTAGAGAAATCAATGAGACGCAGACCACAAGTAAATCTAATAGATTAAATGCGGATCTGCAGAAGGCTCCGTCATGTAACACGAAGCCGTAGGAAATCAATTTCAGAATCAGTTCTATTGTGAAAACTGCCGTGAAAAAATAATCAAATTTATTGAGCACCTGAAAAGTGGAACAAAAACGAATGACATGAAATGAAAAGATACTACTTGAAAATATTGTGGGGAAAAAGGAAGAGAAACAACAACTTCAAAACAACTTACAAGAACGTTTTGCTTGGCAATTGAAGAAGTTTGATTTTTTGCTTTGGCTTTTTTTTTTTGGCAACAAGAGCTACTTACTACATTCAGATCATCGTTGGCACGTAGGGGATTTTCGGCTGCCAACATGGCCGAAGAGAACATGATGCAGCAGAGGATAATGTTGCCGAAATTGCTGTGATTGCACAGCCAATGGCAAAATACACGAAATCTGTGAATGGTAGAAAAGAATCAAATATTAAATTGAGGGTTACTAAATTTCAATATAGTTTTAATGGGAAACGAAACACTTGACATGCAGCTAAAACTTCGACAAGACAAGTAAGCTGGAACAAAAATAATAAGATCAAAAAAGCAGCTAGGGTTTTGTATCTTCAAAAAATTTATCAAATCAAAAGCGCAAGAGACTAAAGGACTGTTGGATATACAAATCGATAAAGGGGCGCGTTTTTCTAAAGAAAGGTCTAGCTTTGAATTAGAAAAAATGTTGACGAAAGCCCAGGTTTGGATCAGTGGTCGGCAACGGCAGCAGAAAAGTTGCCAGTGGCAACCGAGAATATACTTATACGTTATACAGAGAACGCACAGAGAATTGGAAAATGTGTATCTTTCCTGCTTTAATTATTTGGTTTTGCCACGTCCAAAGTTACAAGCTTAGATAGAGAATAAAGAGCTTTTAGCTCGGTGACAACTTTTCTCTGCCGTCTCACAAATACTTTAGCAGCTAACCCGAACCCTGGATTACGAGAATTAAAACTAAAAGGTTTACTTGAGATTTTAATAGATAAAGTTGACTCTATTTAAACAGAGTTTTAAGCCAGATCAAGTTCAGATCACGATATCAAATCATCTATCCAAGCCATTAAGGCTTATTATTTTTTCGTCAACATTTCTAGAAGTAGCTTGATTTCCAACTAAGCACACTTGAAATTCGATAAGAATAAAGGTTTCAAAAAACATCTTCAAGCTTATTTATCAAAACATAAACACTCAATTTTACTCGGGACATTCACATACACAATAAGGTTAAACAAAAAGACAAAATACAGGATTATCATTAAATTATGTTCGAGTGTTGTACAAAATCATACTTAGACACACACACATACACACATAGAAAAATGTTTGGAATAGTATTCCTCTTTTCGTTTTTTGTTTTGTTTTTGGTTTAGGGATCATTTCAAAAGTTAACTAAAACATAAAAACCTGTTTGTTTGTGAGAAAAGAAAGAATGATGTGCCCGGCGGTATGGGTAGAATTTTTGTAGCCGTATTAACCTCAGACATACGACGTGGTCGTGCTGTAATCATGCCTTCTTCATCCACTATATAGATTTTGTAATACAAAATTTGTTTATATATCAAAAATGGCCAATGTGGAAAAAAATATAAACACACATATATATAAAAATCGGTCTTAACTAAAAAGCATATTTCTCTATTAAAAAAAATATTAAATAAATCTTAAGCGTAAACTAATACTGATTAAGAATATAATATGATACCAATTGGAGGATGGGGGAGAACTAAAGCTTGTAACTATAAGCTAACAACTAAAATGCAGGCTAATTGCAGGCAGATTTTATTTTTCTTTGTATTTGTTTTATATTCGGGTGTGTCCCAGAAATCTCTAGAGATTTTCGTATAAACGAAGAGATTTTTAATTTAACTAGGAGGACTTTATATGTAAACTGGCAAGAATAATGTCGGCTACTAGATTTTAGGGAACGAAAACCGTACGGATCAAATCTGCTTTGCTTTGAGCAGTCGGTTTCAAATCTCTCAACTTTTGTCATCTAATCTAGTAGCCTAGCATTTTGAAGACACTTTACATATTAAGGCAATCTGTTAAGGCAAACCGTTTATACACAAATCTCTTGAGTTTTCTGGGACACACCCGATTATTTCAAACTGTTTTAGTCCCCAAATGAGGAATAAAGAATAGTAAATTAAATTAGAAAATCGGTCAAGCCCCACTGTTTGCTCAGTTTGTGTTTTGCTGCTCTAGTAACAATAGTATGCAGCGTTAGAAGACTGACAACTTTCTTTTGCTTTTAAGTTATAAGTCAAGTTGACTATGGCGGATGTTATGCTCTGGTTTATAACTTCCAAAAGCGCGATGATATCAATAAACTGTAAATGTTGTATATAAGTGTTCACGCTGGTCTATTAACTTGATTATTTTAAGATAGTTTTTTTTTAAACAAGCACATGATTTTGAAGATTTTTTTAACCTGGGAAAAACTTAAGTTGTTTCTAGAAAACTACAGTCAGAAAAATATTTTTCAATATTTAAGAAAATTGCTCTAGAATTAAATATATAATTAAGCAATTTTTTCTCATATGTAGAAGAGCTACCCTAAAATATCAATCTTTAAGAAAAATCTTTTCAAAATTTAGAAAAGATGTTTTTTATTTTAAAATTTTAGGGTTAAATTGCTCTTTTGCTTTTAGTTTTAAGAAAAAATCGTTGAAAATTTATGGCATTTTGCCCTTAAATTAAGAAAATAAACCCTAATTTTAAGAAAACTTTTCTTCCTTTATATTAATATCAAAACTAAGTAGCCTTTTTTGCAGGTCAACTATAGGTATAGCTGACTACTACTTTGATAAAATTAAACAACAAAACAGCGGATGGTTGCCCATAGACTCGACTGTTGTTACCAAGTGCTTATTTCGAAATACAATATTGTGTAAAGAGAGAACACATGGTTTTCCATATATTTAGCCTAAGCAAAATCTTTTGGAGAAAATAGAGGAAAAAACCTCAAAATTGGTTCATTCAGTCACTCCAGTAAGTTAAATTTTACAACATATACCTAAGAGCTCAATATCTAACGTCTTTTGCTTAATATTCTGTACTAATATACATATTTCCAAAATTGGAGGGGTCTTCCCCTTCAGGTGGATTTTTTTCCACATTAATTATTACAATTTAAAGGCCAAATATTTAGGCACAAAAAAATACAATTTAGACTGTCATACGAGTTCAATGTTGAGCTAAGGGATGGAGTGCTGGAAAAGAGGCGATTGATTGTGGAACGAAGTATTTTAGGGGCAATGTAAGCCTTCGACAAGTTCCCTATTTTAAAACAGTCGATTGGATACTGATTGGTTAATATTTAAAGCTTTCTTGTGCTCCACTTTAATACTTTACCCACTTTACCTATAACAATTTCGTCTTTTTTTCTTGTTACATTACATAACTTGATATTATAATTTTCAGACTGAAGCTGATAGTTTGAGTATCCAAAACTCTTGGCACCAAAGCGCTTGGGCGCTCGCTTTCTTGCCAGTACACACTTCCCACAAAAGGTCTCAGCAAAGGAATATAGTATTTTTTATTTTTGGCTTAGTGAATTTATATATACTACATAGATTGGTACATAGATACATAGATTGGTATTTTACGGATAGCTCAAGAAATAATAGATTTCTATTCTTTGAAGAGGAACCGCAAATTGCCGATATACACATTTGCGGTATCGATTAAATTTATAATCATTTTGCCATCACTAATAGAGCTACCAAAACAAAAGTAGACAAAAAAAAACCTTACAAATGCTCGGGAAGTCTTGGCCTGTAAGTCCAAATAATAAACTGACAGCTTGATTCTTTCAAAAACAAGTAAGAAAGTCGGTCAAGCCCGACTATAATATACTCTATACCTGAAAAGTGCTTCCGTTGCGTCCGGTGCTGCCCATAATTGTTGGTTTTCCTTATAACTCGACTATCGTTAATCCGATCTATACAATTCCTTTGGTGGATCGATAAATAATCCCAATTACTTAAAATGTCCAGAAGAAACGAACCTTCTATTCATAAAACTCTGGGAGATATGACGTTTTTTGGATATTACGGGGGCGGGAGGGGGCGTGGCCAAAATTGAAAATATACTTTATCCATCCTTACCATCACTGAGACATGAGTGCACAAACTTATTATACTCTGTGTACCTCTGGTACAGAGTATAAAAACTATACACTTCAAGTTATAACGCTTCCAATCTGTACATTTCCACTTCACCACCAATCACATTTTTCACAAATTCATTAAAAGTTAAAAAAGTTAAAAGAATTGCTCTCCTGAAAAAAAAAAACACACACTAGTGCTGTTTTGCCTTATTGCCAAAGATATTTCCACCATGCTTCATATGCAGCACAGAGACACCTGACATTCTGCCAGTTTGTCGTGTGTGATCTAGTTAGCCGAGGAAATGCTATTATGAGACTGGCTAAGAACACTATTCCGACCGATTAAGGCAATGATGATCTGCAGGAAGAGACGTGGGTCTTATGCAGAACATGCCAAGCATACTTGTATTTCAGGCGGCCGATGCGGCCAATGTGAAACCAGAGGTTCTGCGTAGTGGCACTCCCGTATGCGTGGCAATGGCTATCAGAGACTTTGCAATTGCTCTGGTCTCATGAAAATATTTCCCGTGGCATAAATCTCAACAATGCCAGTATGCTGACCACACAGCGACTGCCTCGACTTCTCCTAAATTCTTTGTAACTCTTTTTTGATATTTCATACAAATTTTCAAAAAATTGTGCAGGTTTCTATCGTCTGGCCACACTGGGCCAGAACAAAAGAATTGCCCTTTTTAGTATTTTTCAATAATTTTTAGAAAAATTCTGATAATCTCAAAAGAGACTCGCCTTTTTCATCACAAGTCAATTCGATTCCAAAGTTGAGCGCGCAATTTAAATAATCAAACTTTCTCCGACATATACATATATCTCTGCCGTTTAAATTCTTTTTTTAGTTTAATAGCTGAAAACGCAGAGTCTTCGTCCGCGTCCAAGTTTTCTAGACCTGAAACAGGCTATTGGCGGGTGCTGTGTGAGTAAATTCATTTGACTCATATGACCACTAGATTTACAAAAGCATTAGCGCACCTAGAGCAAAAGCATATTGAAAACTTAGACTACTTATTTTTATTAAAGATTTTTTCAATTTACACTGCATGTTAGTTGTCGTGTGCTTTTAAAAATTTGACATGCCCTTCTAGAGTCTAAAGAAAATTATCGTTTTTGGGCAATTTTCATATTTTTTTAAGTTAAATATATTAAACCTTAGTAGTATTTAAAATTATTGGTATATTGCTTATCTATTTTCAAAGTAAAGTCTTTTATAGGATGGGATTTGAGTAGAAAAATACACTTATATTTTTTAGGTAAAATATTTAGCTAAGCTAAAAAACTTTTCTCAGATGCTTAAACTAATCCTAAGGATGCCATCATGGGGATGGCTTTTACCAATGTAAAAACTGTTGGAAATGAACACTTTTATTCCATCGGATTTTGCTATTATTTGAGGAGTTTGGGGTGTGACGGGGGCTTAAGTCTTAATAATGAATATGCTTTATATATTTAGGAGGGTAGGGGTGATTTGTACTTGAAACTTCTACATTTGACTATCTTCAAATTTAAAAATGCAAATAAAAATATTGGTTAATTTTCCAAACACATTTTCTGTTTCAAAACGTCGCTTAGTTGAACATTAAAAACTGAAACTATACAAAAATTATATACATTCAAAAATGCATTATATATATATGTAGATACAGCTCGATAGTAGTTTATCAAGTATTTTGTATATATTTTTTGGAGGAGCATGCATCAAACCGCAGAACCAGAAGTGCATATAACATAAAGAATAACTGAATCATACAAATGTTGGCGGAGTTGTTGGAATAGATTTACCTGTTTGTATAAGTGAAAATGAAAAATGCACTGCCGCGTGGTATGGGCTTTTTAGTCTTCTTCATGCTGACTTCGGATAAACGTCGGGGTCGTGCAGTAACATGTACTGATACTTCAGAATGGGAGTCTTTCGATTAATATGGTAATATATGTGGGTGTGTGTGTGGGTATTCCAAGAAGGCATAGATGAAAGCCAGCATCGGGGCAGCATGAATGGTTTGAGTTTTGTTTCAAGTTTAGTTATGGTCTAAGCAAAAGCTTAATAGATTCTTACTCACTAACTTGAGCTTAAGACTAGGCTTAGTTAGAGGCTAAGCTAAAATATCGATAGCTAGAATAGATAGAGAGCACACATACCTTCTTGCTCTTCCTCGCACATTTCATGTACTTCCTCATCGGAGAGGGTTTCATGATCCCTGTTAAAGTTCAAACCAATATATCAAGAGAAAATTCATTAATGGCAATCAATTTCCTACATTTTATCTTCATCCATATCATGCTGTTCCATGTCCATGTCTATGCTTAAATGTTCATCATCTTCACCATCTATGGTGGGTGTGGGACTATGAGACCTTTTGAAAGCCCCGTCATCGTGCTATGGAAAAACCAATTTAGCCTCAAACAAAAAACATTTGCATTTATTAACTTACAGGCTCCTCGTCCTTTTCCACCTCCGACAATGAATCAGCATCGGCCAGATTATCCACGGCAATGGCCAAGAACACATTTAGCAGAATGTAATTACCGCAAATGAACAAAATGATAAAATAGATGCAGGCCAAGGCTCCATAAGAGGATACGCCACCAAAGGCATTGATGCCCACATACATCACCGCATTCCAATCCTCACCCGTCATAATCTAGGCAAATATTGATCAGAATATTGCAACTCTAAGCCAATTATGAATCTCTCTCACCTGAAACACGGTGAGTAAAGCCTGCCAAAAGCAATCGAAATTCATGCGATACTTTTCCACTTTGCCATCAAAATTGAATTTACCACCAAAAACTTGCATGCCCAACAAAGCAAATATCACAATAAACAGGAAGAGCAATAACAAGAGTGATGCAATCGATTGGATCGAGTTCAATAAGGAAGCCACAAGATTCGATAGAGAGCGCCAGTATCTGGTAAAAGAAAAGAAAAAAAATGGATGTGTATTACTATTCTTAGGCTAGATACTACAAATCCTCAAAATAAAGGAACTATTTACTAAGCTGGTGTAAGCTGGTAGAAGTGTTCATGTATAAAGAAGTGAAAAGAGCTTTCCATAGCATCTGTTTTCTGCTTTGCTCGGAGGCTGTAATCGCATCAAATCCAGGCAGGGAATTGACAACTTTTCACTGCTGACTTACAAATAGAGATGGGCGCGGGAAAGAAATTATGATCACGTCCCGGACCCGACCCTAGCTATCCTGTCCCGTCCCTATCCCGTACCCAAATACCGTCCCTTCCCGATTCCGACCCTAGCTATCCCGAACCGTCCCGACCTTCCATTTTTTTTTTAGGAATACTGTATATAGAATTGAAGACAATTTTTTAAATGCTAAATTATATAAAAATATTTCAGCATATTTTCACTTGTTTGAAAATTCATAAAAGTTTCCCATTTGAGATATCAGACAAGTGTAGTAGTCAACCTGAGAAACACAAATATATATGAAAAGCGGCATGAGAAGTAGGCTAAGCTCGCATATGAGTTTATTGACAGTTTATTGACTCGCAGTAAGCTGAGGTATTTTTCACACATCTCATATGAGATCTCGACAAGTGAAAATACAGCTTTTCAAATAAATATTCAAATTCATAATGAAATATAACAAAAACTTTTCAAAATTTCTAAGCCATTTTTATAAAGGAACAGAATCTTTTCAAAGTTATCGCCTAGTAGAAGGGTGCATCTTCCTACCAGTATTCCACTAATCGTCGAGACGTTCTAGTGGCCGAAGATGTTGGAACATTTGAAACTTTTCTAGCAAGTTGTTGTGAATGTTCAAGCAAATTTAAATTGGAAATTGGGTTTAAATTGGAATATTTGTATTTTGAAATTAATACCGAAACGAACTTCAGTTCCGGTACCGGTTCCGGTACGTCCCGAAATTAAAATTTTGGTTAAAGGTTCTGTTTCGGTTTTCAATTTATTTCGGTTTCGATATGGTACCCGGTTTTTCTTTATTTCGGTACACCGGTACGTACCGGTACAAGTATTGGAAAAATTAAATTCTGAAAACTCCAAATCATTTTATTCCCTTACAACACAGTGCAACTCATAAATTGGTTAAGCCTTCGCACCCCGCTATTTTTGAAGAACATGCCGAAACTAAAACAAAAAAGAAAGTCGGTCAAGCCCGACTATAACATACTCTGTTCCTGTGAATTGCTGCCCATCACCGTTGCGACCTGTGCTGTGCTGAATATCGTTCATCCGATCTTTAAAATTCCTTTTGCGGATCGATTAAGAATCCCGAATACTGAATATGTCCAGAAGGAACGAACAGTCTATCTATAAAACTGTGGGTGATATGACGAGTTTGTGATATTGCTGGGGCGGGAGGGGTCGTGGGCAAAATTGAAAATATGCTTGATCTGGCTGAAAGTATAAGAAGCTTTTCTCCCATACATGTCAAACCTCTATCTCTTACCATCTCTGAGATCTGTTTGTTCATACGGACAGACGGACGGACAGACCTACACTTTTGCACAAACTTAATATACTCTCTGGTACAGAGTATAAAAACCCCCAAAAGGACTTGGGCCCATCCATCGTAAACAATCTGCGAATTCAGCAAACCTGAAACCCATATAAGACAGCTCCGGTTGCTAATTTTCTTCGTTACTCATTGTTATGTTGTCGGTAATTTCACTGTTAATAACTTCTAACATATCTCGTATCATGCAATTCACCTCATTGCGAGTTTCCTCAGGTAAGAAACTCACTTTCCTAAAAGGTGGATTCAAAACCAAAGCAATATAATGAAAAGTTTACGTTTCGCAGCGGTTCAGTAAAGCTTCCCAAAACATCTGAATCAAACATTTGATTTCATTAATGTGCTTAATCTTTCTGCAGCCAATAAAAATAAATCGGGACCCGAAAAATTTCGGGATTCTGCATTAATCCCGTCCCGACCTAAAATTTTAAACTCAATTCCGTCCCGCGCGATTCCCGCGGGACCCGAAAATCCCAAGTCCCGCGCCCATCTCTACTTACAAACATTATTGCAGCTACTTTAATTCTGCCCACATTGCTCCTACTGCTGCCGATCACTGGTAAAGGCCACTACGAAAACGCTCTTAATTTTGTGGCAGTTTACTGCAAATTGACCTTAAAAAAAATTTCCACACCACTGTTATGGCTTTCGTTATGTAAGCAAAGTTATAAAAGGTGATTCTTAAATTATAGGGTTTTTCAGTGTACATTTTTTGACATCTCACGTGTGATTTGTAACATGTGGCAACGCCAAAAATGCTCAGCAAGGTTTGCCATTTCACCGTAAATAGACTAACAAAAAGAACAGCGCTTGCAAATTATTGAATTTTATTATCAAAATCCGTACTCTGTGAGAAATGTGTCAAATGTGAAATTGTTTTCAGCGACTAAGGTTATTTTTTGGTTTAATGTGTTCGTCAACAAATAGATGTCCCGAATTTGTTCGGAAGAGCAAAAGCACTTCAAGAGCTGCCCAGTTACTCTAAAAAACGGCGGCATTATTGGAAAGTGCTTTTTTTTTTTTAAATAATGAAAATATCAACTTTACGGTTACCGGCAAGAACTTGCTCGTTTGAAAATCAAAAAGGTCGATAAAAGAGTTAGATGGGCCCTTTTTTAGGGAACAGCAAGATTGAATATCGAAGTTAAGTCAATCTCGGTCGCTTTTGAAGCAATCCTTTTTTGGAATGAGTGCAGTACGAATATCAAGCTCAATTTTATCTCAGGCAAACTTGCAACAAGACACTTTCAAGATCAAATCAATTACGAATTTCGAGTTTAAGTATCGGGCCTTCTTGATTTGATTTTACTAACGGATCAAGTCGAGTTCGGATAACAAGCTAAAATCAATCCCGTGTGTGATTGAATTAACCCAATATCGAGATAAAATCAAGCTCTTCCGAGCTAAAATTGGGATCGTAACAAGAATTCCGGGATTGACAAATCCGAGCTCAAGTCAATCATGCTCGTTTTTTGATTGAGAAAATCTGACATCGCTTGGGATTACTTTAAGAACTGATATCTCGGATAATTTCCATGTCCTATATTTGCCAAGCTTTAAAACAAAGAGTAGCAAGAATAGAGTTTTCGTGATTTAGTTGTGTCCGTCGCCCTACGGCAAATGCAGACTGATAATTTGGCTAGCGAAATACGTGTCTACCGGTGGTCAATTGCCATGCAGAAACCTTGTTCGTTCGAAATAGCGAATTGCAATTGCATTGATCCAAACCCGACTAACATTATGGAAGCTGCGCAAAGTGCTTCCTTGTAGACAGAGCAAAAAAAGAACTGTTGCTGATGATCCATGGGATGATTTTAGAATCAATTTGAACTGGATTTTGACAAATATTCTTTTTTGGATAAAATATTCATTTAATGTTAAATCGGTTTTAGACTTAAATGCAAAGAAGCTGAAAATCGTCGAAAGGATATGAAATAAGTATATTTTAATGTCAAAAAAGGATATATTAATATCCAATCCAAATGGATTTTAATGGATTTGATTTCTGTTTATGCTGTTTGTACCCATAAAACCCGGAACTGGAACTATTATTACTCACTTGGTCACCTTGAAGACACGCAGGAGACGAACACAACGCAACACAGAGACACCCAGCGGTGGCATCATTCCCGTATACGTTAAAAGTGTCTCGGAAATGCTACCAATGACCACAAAACAATCAAACCGATTGAATAGCGAGACAAAGTAACCTTGAAAGCCCAGACTGTACATTTTCAGCAACATTTCGCAAGTGAAGAGGCCAATGAAGACCACGTTGGTATACTCTGAAAATTGTAAATGAAAATAAATTAATACTTATAATAAAGAGTGGAATGGATTAATCTTGATCTTTCTATTAATATTGTAGAAGATAGATAACAACTCCTCTGAGTAAAAAAATATTCTGTATCTGAAATTTTCAATGAGGGTTTATTATTATAATCATAATAAACTGAAGAACAATTAGTAAATTCTAAAAAAAAAATTAAAACCTTGTTTTATACTGACTGTAAAATATAATATCAAAAATGACACTTGATCACTGATCATTGATCGGTTAGTTAGGTACCTCACTTACCTTGAAAGCGATCCAGCCAATCCAGTTGCCCGTAGTGCTCTGTAGCCAAGACGCCCGTATTGAGAAAGACCAGTATAATGATCAGCCAATAGAAGGCCTGTGATTTTACTGCCTTACGGCAGGCACGACGCATTCTGCGATTCACACGATCGAAATCCTTTTTCATTTTACGCCAACGCGATTCGGTTACTTGAATTTCGGGCAATTCTTCACCTAAATTCTCTGTGGAATCCATTTCGTTCGATTGTTTGTTCTTGCCATCGGCTATTAAGCCACCCACGGCATCGGGTTCTATATCCTCGGCCTGGGTTATCCAATCAAGATATCCACGTAGGTCTTCCTCGATTTGTTGTTTCTCGCGTAGCTTTTGGAAATCACCACGATTCTTGGCCTTGTTACGTTCCTTGGAGAACTCACCGGACAAGACACCAAGAATTAGGTTCATCACGAAAAAGGCACCCAGTATGACCATAGAAATGAAATACATCCATTGCCAGTCGCTGCCCATGGCGTCTTGGATCTGAGTTAAGCGAAGAACTTAGTGGAAACGAATTAATACTTCGATTAGTTAACAACTTACGCTATACAGGACATCAGTCCAACCCTCTAGAGTCACGCACTGGAACACCGTCAACATGGCCAGACCAAAGTTATCAAAGTTGGTGATGCCATCATTGGGTCCTTCCCACCCACCAAAACATTTCCAGCCAGTTGGACAGGTATAACCAACACCACAGGGTCGTATTGTCTCCTCGTATTCACCTGGATTCCATTTGGGGGTTTTTTTTGGATTGTTTTTGATTTGTTTATTAGTAATGAAATGTGGTGAAATGGAAGGGTATGGATTGAAATGAGATGATATCGCTCGAAAGGAGAGTCTATGAAGTGCCGTTTTTGGGTATTGCGAATTTGGATCTGTGACATATATATATATTTCTAATATTTGTCCCAAAATTCATTTGAAATTTCAACAGCTCTATTCACTAGTAGATTAGCTTAAAGCTGGGAGTTTCCCCCACTTTGATTCTAAGCATTAATCTACTATAAATAGATCTTTTTGGACGTTGAATTTTAATGCGACATATCTGGTGGCATTCAAGACAATTGAATGATATTCGTACAACGTATAAATATTGTACTATATGCTGTGTGAGAATCTGTGTTTGCTTACCTGTGTTCTCTTCGCGACACGTCTTGTGCAATTTACCGGAGAACAATTCTAGGCCAATGATCGCATAGATAATGATAACGAATATGACCAGAAGTGCAATGTGAAACAATGGCACCATGGCCTTTAAAATTGAATTAAGCACAACCTGTAGACCTGTGGGAAAGCGTTTTAAATAGAGCCAAAGATAGTGAAGGACCATTACATTAAGTGGGATTGGCTGGGGTACAAAACTGACACATAAACACACAAAAGCTTTTGTAAATGCTGCACAGTAGTGCGGAGATCAATTGAGTTGGATTTGTCTATATATATAAACTTGGGCTAGTCAGTTGGGCAAGATTATATTAAGGGGAACATCTCTTGGCTACTGAAATCCTGCATAATAGATCCATCTTCCAGGACTCGAAAAATAATTTTATAGTTCTGTGAAACAAACAAAACAAATGATTGTCATAATAACTATTATTTTTTTTTTTCTTTCTCCATTTGAAATGTAAATTTCTTCATTCTGATTTCTGAACTTTATTTCCTTCCCATTGTTTTTTCTTCAGCCCTATTTCATCTCTCTTATATCTTTCCTTAAACTGTTTTCCCCAAAATGTTTAATTTTGTTTTTTATTTATTCTTCCTCTAAGCTTTTACCTTTAATTCTTTGTTCTATCATTAATTTACTTTTTCTTTTAAAAGGGTACATAGAAGCTTAACTTGATCTTATTGGGCGTGGAAAAGAGAATTAGACCCAACCTGATTCGATCTCAAACCCAAAGTTTCAATTAAATGCCGACCCCAAATTGTCTCAAGTCTATCCCGTACTGTTCCGATAACCAACCCAAAATTTTAAGTAACTATCCTAACCTAAAATAATTTCCAAAATTAATAGAATTCAAAGCATTTGTTTTTACCGACGTTACTGCAATACGCAAGCAGATTTGTTGTTGTTTTCGCATCGAAGCGAGGCAATTGTGCTTGACAATCTGTCTGCTTGTTTGCGGCGGCGCCAAGAAACGAGGCAATTTTAAAACGTCATCTTGGCGCCAGTTGCCGTAAAATAAATCTCGGGAGCAATGGGAGCAAGGACTTGCCCACCGCTGGCTTAACTAATGAAATAAGCTCGCTAGAAAGCCTAAAGCTTTCTCACCTAGAATCTTTAGCCTTAAGCTTTGCATTGACAGCCATTAAGATTGGCTTTCTGTATAGTGAGTCCAATTTTGCTTTCATTGCGGTTTGCAGTTCCAACTGCTATAAAGTTCTGATTGCATGGAATAGACTCAACGATCAGGAGTCATTAGCTAATCGCTTTCTGATGATTGGATTGGACATCCATGAAACAGCTATAAAGGTATCGACGCTGTTTTTGGTGTGTCAATGCATAAGTAAATCAGCTGTCCGCTGAATTGTTCAAGGCTGGCGGTGAGGAACTGGCAGGGTGCATGCACCACCTCCTATGCAGAATATGGTCCAAAGAAAGCATGCCCGAAGATTGGAATATAAGCGTACTTTGTCCAATATTTAATAAGGAGACCCTGCGGTTTGTGCCAATTACCGCGGTATCAGTCTCCTTCCCATTATATATAAGGTTCGATCCTGCATCCTATGTGAACGTCTAAAGACGAGAATGAGTGAACTGATAGAACCTTATCAGTGTGGCTGGCAAATCCACCACGGACCAGATATTCACACTGCGACAATTCCTGGAGAAGACCCAAGAGAGAAAGATCGATACCCACCACCTTTTTGGTTGACTATAAAGCCGCTTTTGACACGTTGATAAGGTCAAAGTTCTTTGAAGCCCTGTCTACTATTGGTATACCTGCAAAATACGTTCGACTTTGCATGATGACGTTGAAAAGCACACAAAGCTCCGTCAAAATAGGATAAAAATTCTCTCCGAGCCTTTCGATACTAAAAGAGGTTTTAGGCAGGGTGACACCTTATCGTGTGACTTCTTTAATCTGCTGATGGAGTAAATACTGCGCCAGTGCCCAAATGCTAACAGAACGGGCACCATCATTACCAGAGATGACATGCTATTTGCATATGCCGATGATATTGATATCATCGGCAAAGACGAATCTGCGGTGAGACAGGCGTTCTCAGATATAGAGAAGCAGTCAAAACTTATGGGCTTAGCGGTAAATGCGGATAAGTACCTACTATCAACGAGCAGTGAGTCTACGCTTGGACAATCTGTTGCAATGGGAGAATACAACTTCAAGGTTGTTAAGGAATTTGTCTACCTCGGAACGACGATAACCAGCGACAATAACACCTGTCTGAAAATCCGAAGAAGAATCACTCTTGCAAACCGATGTTACTACGGGCTCAGTAAGGAGTTCAAGGCAAGAGCACTCTCTCAAAAAACGAAAATTGCTCTATAGAAGTCGCTTATCATCCTAGTCCTGCTATACGGCGCAGAGGCATGGACAACAACAACAACGGATGAGGCGGCAATTGGCGTGTTCCAGAGAAAAGTTCTTTAAAAGTTAACGACGAATTTCGCATCCGAATGAATGACTAATTGTAAGAGCTCTATGGGGACACTAAGCTTGTCCAGCACATAAAACAACAGCGGCTGCGCTGGATAGGACATTTTACAGTCGGAATGCGAACGAGTTAGGAGGCTCGCCCGGACCGAAGCGGTGATGGCGAGACCAGGTGCAGCGAGATATTTCGAAGCTGGGTGTGCCCTGCTGGTGGGATGTCGCTCGGGACAGAGGCGAGTGGCGGGCATTAGTTGCAGCGGCCGAGACCGTAAAATGGTTGTGATGCTATCATCAGAAGAAGAAGAATGCATAAGTGATTTACAGTTGTTAGCAAACGCAGCTTCTTGACCTGGAGCCAGCTAAACTACTTACTAATTTAACTCTTCAAATGTTTTTAGGTAATTTAGGTGTTTTGTATTAGAAACAGAATCTTTTCAAAGCTATCGGTTAGAAGTCCAGTATTCAACTGGGCGTGAGGAACACGTTAGTCAATGTCATACTGTCGGAAATTTGACTGTTAATAACTTTTTACACCTCTTATCTTAAAGAGGACCTCATTGCGAGATTCCTCGGAAATGAAATTCAATGCCCTAAAGATATTGTTTTGGATTCGAATGTAAGTGTGGCTATTTTTGCATTCGTATGTATGTAAGTGTGACCATTCGTTTAGTTTGGTAAATTTGAATAAGTAAGTCGGGAACCTGAAAATATTGGTATTTTGCATTCATCCCGTCCCGATGTCGACCCATGTTAATCCCGCATTGTACCGATCCCGACCCACAAATTTTATTTCCAACCTGTCTTGAACCGATTCCGTGGGATTTCCGCAGTCTCTGCTTCTGAACTCAGACTTATATTGTCTTTCTTCTTTTTATCTAAGGTTGTTCTTAAGTCTTTTATCCTACAGTTGCCTGCATTTTAAAAAATCTAACCCTTCTCTTATTCCCTGCCTTTCGCAACTCTTTGATTCAGTGGCTCCCTTCTGTGCAGCATTTCAACTACGAAACTATCCGTAGTTATAACATATTTTTGCTCTACTACTACAAAACTTGGCAAGTGCATGGTTTAATTGTTATTTGTTCCTTTTTTTTTTCAATGATGTTTCTTTCGTGCTTTGAAGCTCTTACTTGGTACACCCGATACAAGTCGCAATGGACGCAGCACACGAAAGGCACGCAACGCCTTTACATCGAAGGCATCCTTCATAAAATGGGAGAGTCCTGTACTTAGCGCTCTGTAAAAATACATTTGTGGCATACAAGTTTCATACGTGTCTTAGTTTGTGGTTTTGATTTTGTTTTGTTTTTTTTTTTTTCTCCGATTGAATTGGATATAAGGTAACATAGAAAATGGTTAAAACGAGGCCATAGAGCCTGGGCGTTTAACGCTTTTAACTGGCATATTTTGTATGCTTACCCTATAACTACAATTGTAAAATCTAATAAATTCCATCCATTTCTTAGATATGCACCATTATGTAACATAAAACCATATGCTACAATTTTCATAACACATTCCGATGTGAATATAACTAGGAATATATATTCAACTTTTTCCTGTGTGTGTTTAGTTTTGGTGTTTTTGTATCGTGTTTTTTGTGGTGCATATAGATGGATTTTTTGGGGAATTAGGGATACGTTGGATGGTTGAGATGTGGACGCCAGTGACGATGAGTGATGAACGTGGCGATGATTCAAAAGATAGATGAGAAAATAGATTCAAATAGGTTTATTAAATTTAAAATAAATTATTCATATATATTTTAAGTTTTCAATAATTGGAGAACGTAAAACTTACCAAGGTTTGATTCGTCACATTCGAATCGCTGCCCGGATAAGGCGTATAAACGGCCAAGGCAACACAATTGGCAAATATGGTCAACAAAATAAGGAACTCAAATGGCCTGGCAAAGAAGGTGGGCGAAGATATGGGTTAAGGAAAACCAACGATACTAAATAAGCGAAGACGAACAAGTTAGTTTTAGAATTTATGTTAAACAAATTGCAATGTTATGGCGCCTAGTCTTTTTATATATTTTGACAATCTTTCTAGTTCCTAAGCATTAGGTAAAATAAATAATATATCCTTGTAGTAGGAAGGGTCGCCTCTTGGCTGGAGAATGTTGATCGCCTCTTGACTACAGCTTCTATACCAGATTTGAAATGGGATGTCATCAAATTCGGAAGCTACTGCCAAGCGGTTGGCAAAAGTGTCTAATCGCACGGCAGGTTGTTTGGCCAAGCCATATAGCAGGCCTTTAAGGAGCTGCTAAGTTCATAAATCAAACTAAATGTGCTAGCCGAAGGCTTTCCCAAAATCGCCTGGCAGGCGGCTGAAATTTCCATGTTCAGAGTCTGGTAGTCATGGCCTATTGTGATGCAGCGGGTAGTGTGCATGTCTGCTGTGCCAAGCTGCCTATTAACCTTCATAGGCACCAACGAGGTTTTTTTTAAGTATATGCTTATACGGATGAGCCATTGGCTTGTTCTCCAAACTTGTAATCGATGGCTTCGCAATATAGAATCTTTGGAAAACCACAGATAAAAGATATAAAGAAGTCAAAAAGAGCAACTGTCTGGATGAACTTATGATTAGTGTGTCTACCTGCTGTGCAAGTGGTCGCGGATCCCGGCTCGAGACATCTAATTAAACATCGAAAATTAGAAACACGCAGGCCAAGGGATTGAGAAGGAGCGCGATCGGCTTGGCCCTTTGGGTTAACTGCGGATCGGCCGGACTTTCGGTTATGCCTTACAGACTGCCGGATGGTTAACTAAAATACCCAGGCGGATGGTTGCTTAAAATCGTTTAACGGGTGGTTTTCATTTAATGTACAAACTCTGGTAATTCTGTGCGGATGGGCCAAGCCGATGGTTACTCTTAGCTGACTGCAGGATGGTTAACAAAAAATGTGCTGTCCGAAGGCTGTCACAAAATCGTCTGCCGTACGCCTGACATTTTATAACTCTGGGACTGCAGAGCCGGTCAGATGGTTACTCATAACAGACTGCCAGGTGGTTAATGGAGAAGGGCCGGACCGATGGCTGTGCTAAAATTGCCTGGCGTATGGTAGACACTTCTGTGCTGATCGGTCAGGCCGATGGTCACACTTTTTTTATATTTGTCAGAGTTCGCAAAAAACTATCAACACTTTTAACGTGTCGGCAAAAATCAGTTTTGTTACGGACACAACGAAAACAGGGAGCGAAAGAAAGTTTCAGTTCTGTTTTTGCTCATTTCTGTTGCGCTCGATCCTCTTTTTCTCCTGTCTTTCATTGACTCTTTTCCTGAGAGCAAACTTCCAAACCGTCTTTTGCGTATGTATGCTTGGCTGTGTGTTGCGCCCGTTTGTGTGTGTGTATCTTTGACAACAATCTTTGAATAACTAACTTCGCATGGCTGTGTGAATTGAATGCGTTTGAATCAAGCTTAGCCTATCAAACTAAATAAAGAAAATATTCATTTTTGATTTAGCTTAGCGCTAAAAAACAACATATTTATTAATTTTGTGTGTACATAAGCCCATCGCCTGCCACACGAGCAACACAACAACAACATATAAAACACTTTTCGGAGACACTTCTTGAGTTCTGCTCATTTGCAGACAGTTGTTCAATGAGCGCTCGCTCAAAACAGTTGCTGTCGGAAGTTGTCGGATGACCGACTCGTTTGTTTTGCACAACCGCAAACACGTAACAGAAAACACATGAGGTGCGAGAAAAAGAATTTTGCTCTGTGAGAGACCGCTTGTGCTGCGTTTGTTTCTGTTTTCACTGAGGTTGGTCGCATTGAAAAAACTGTTAACAGTTTTTTGCGAGCTATGATATTTGCATTGCTTTCGGCAGCACTTCGCACAGAAAAACTACTGGGACTACTTCTTTCCTGATGGGAAAATGTTGTTTTGAATTGATTTAAGTCGTTTTTGAACTGCCTCTAACTAAAATTATGTTGCCGGGTGTGGCTCAGCGGATAGTGTGTGCGACTGCTGTGTAAGAGGCCGTGAGTTCAATTCCGCCTCGAGACATCTAATAATAATTTATACTTTAAGAAACTTACACGCTCGGTCACCTTCACTAGATGTTGTCGACAGCTGTAACTTGCCATGAAAAAGCTTCCTAAACTGCCGTTCGGATTTAGCGTTAAGCTGTAGGTCCCATTCTCTTCTGCGAGAAATGGTTTATTTTTGAACAAATATTAGAGCATTTTTATAAAGCGTTTGCCAAATAGAGATTGTTTACTTAAAATTTGTCAATTCTTCAGAATACTTCTGCTACTACACATCAATATTCATTGCATTTTAATGCTATTCGTTCATATTTAGTTGTTTAATTGCTTTGCTGTTAATAATTGAAAAATGTTTTAATTGATTAACGCTTCCAGAAATTAAATAAAACTATCTCTTCAGTTCAACCTATATTATATTTATAAAAGTGAAAGTATGTATGTAAATACCCTCTAGTACGGCTGGGGTCAGTCACAGTTTTTGCGGCAACCCAGCGTTGCTCTTTGTACGGTGATGCGTCGTGACGACAACGATTGAGGCTTATGTCGCTTCTCTGCGTGGCATTTCGTCTATCGAGCGTCGCTCATGTCGGTTCCTGCATGGCATTGCGTCGACCTAGCGTGCCTGGAGATCCGTTAACGTATTGAGCGGACATCGCCTTGCAAAATACGTCAGTCGAACACATTGTAAGAGGTATAAGGGTGGGTCGACGACAGTCACAAAATCGTCGACGAAACGTTGATAGAGCGTTGGTCGGCAGTACTAGAGGGTATTTATGTCTGTATGTATGTTTCTTCCTTAGAGGCGTCTAACCCGCTGAACCGATCTTTATGAAATTTTCACAGTATGTTCATGTCTATCAGGAAAGAGTCATAGGCTATGGTTTATGTCTATTCAGGTGTGGTTAGAAACGGATCAAAGGCGGTTCAGGGCCATATCATTGAAGTTATTTAAGCTACGACCTTGAAATTTTGTCTGTATGTTGAAAATATGTTTGTGGAAATTTACTGGTTCAGAACCGGGCTTGAACCTGTTAAAAAATCAAACCGTCTCAAAAGTGGCTTAGAGCCATAACTCAGATGTTATTAAAGCAACGAACTTGAAATTTGGTAAAAAGATTGGTAAATTGGAGTTGTTCAGAAGCTCTCCCGAACCGGTTCAAAAGTGGCTTAGAGTTTCAAAAGTATTTAAGGCCACGAACTTGACATTTGGTATATAGGCTGTAAACGCCGTTGATTTGTTCTTGTAATGTCAAGAGAGAAAGAGAGAGTGACAAATCCTAAAAGCACTTACATTGTTACGCTCTCTGTTAACGTGAGTATTGGAAATGAGCTATACAAGTGACGCGGGCTTTAATAGCACCACTACATGTGCAAAGCACAAATATGCCACGAGTAAAGAAAAATATGCATACGTTTTGTTGCAGTGGTTAAGTTACTCGGGTGTGGAAATATCAAGTACTTGCAGTGCACTGCTGCAGTTCTCTGGTTTATACTTAAGGCCCAGACGGACTGATAACGTAACGAGAAGTTTCATACAAAAACTGAGAGAAGAAGAAGCAGGCGTAACGATTTCCTTGTACTTTACGTTTTCCCCCGTTGAAGTCAAAAAGTATTTTTGCGCTTAACAGCGCTAAACAGAGCTTAACATCTCATACTTGGACTCTATGTTAATAGGCTGTGGGCCTTATTTTGCGTTGATCAGCTGGTGCCATATTTTTGCCATCAGATGTTACGCGCTGTTACTCTACATGAATGCCATCGATCAGCTGGACTTAACTAAAATAAAGCAATGGCAGAAAAAACAAAGCGAAAGAGCCGATTGGAAATGTTTTCTTATGAAGACAAGGTTGCGCTGATTTTGGCGGTGAGAGACCGGGATGCCGATTGGGCCTTATCCTACCCCAAAATTTGGACTTAAATTTTGTTAACAAGGGGCCTTTACATGGAAATTGTTTTTCAATGGAAAATATATAGCACAGCTTTCAGTTAAAGCACATCTTCTGTAAGTCTTAAAATTTTGAAACTACCATTTTAGTCATGAAATTGATTCTAACGAATTTTGTTCGGAAAAAGTGCTTTAGTTTCGAGACTATTTAGTTTTTTAATATGACTCAAACATATTTTTACGATTTATATGGCATACAAACAGGGTGGTACTTTACTTTCATAAAGCATTTTAAAAGCAATTCAAACGTCTTAAATTATCTTAGACAGAGCAAATTGTCTTAACTTTAATACTCTTCAAGAGATTGGAAACTATCGTTTAGTAGCTCAATTAAATTTTAGCTTAGTACCTCAATTTCTTAAATCTTTGTTAAATGTGATGCAGTTCGAAAAAATTTATACTGAAAGGGGGAACTAAGTCAAAAACATTGAAAATTTTCGAGCACTTGTATTAACTGAATCAATTTTCCTGCGATTATGTGAAGTCTAATGTTAGTTAAATGTGGTGCTCTTCGTATTATAAGTTCAATCTGACGAAAAATTGCTACTAAAAAGGTAAATTTAATCAAAAACATAGGAAGTTTTCGAGTACTTCTATATATTAACTGAATCAATTTTCCTGCAATTATGTGAAGATCATTTCCTGCCTTTGTCGTACAAAAACCTTCAAGAACTAGTTCGCCCTATTTAAAATTCAATATCAAATTTTTCAATGGATATTCTCGTTTTCTGAAAAAGGATACTTCCATTCCACAATGCGAATGCAAAGCGCTCTCAAAGGATTCTTGAGGGTCAAACAATATAGCGCTCGCTGCGGTCGATCTGGCTGCGGTTTACCGCGACGTTGTTGTCGCTTTTGACCTGCCGCCCCAGCAGCTGCCTTCTGACCACCAGCCCCACTGGGTCCAATGGTGGTGCCGTTCATTGTCTCCGGAATGTTTGCAATGCCCATGGCATCGATGCCTATTGAAGAGAGAGAGAGCAGTGTAAGCCGTTCAAACGACAGACCGTTGGTAATCTAAACTCACCCATAATGTTACTGCCTCCGCCTAGATCCGTTTCGGCGCCATTATAACGCGCCGAAAGGGACATATCACCTCCACCAGCCGCTCCGCCATTACCGTTTGGGGTAAAGCCACCGCCACCACCGGCTGCACCTCGCTCGAAGTCCATTATGTTAAAGAATTTCCCCGCACCACCGCCGAAATTATCTATCAGCTCGGCAGAACTGGAATAGAAAGGTGAAAAGGCCTGGGTATCGTCCTCCTCCTCCTCTTCTTCGTAGTATTCGTCAACGTCGTCGTCGTCCTCTGCTCCTTCTGCGTCGTTGTCTTGCTGTTGGGCCAGCTGCTCCTGTTCATCAATATCAATAGTTGTGCCCTCGGGCTCGTCTTCGTCCACTTCCGCGTCGTCCTCGCACTGCTCAGCTTCGTCGTTGTCGTCGTCGTCTTCTTCGGTGATTCTACATGTCCTTCTTATGGAAGGACGATTGCGCGAGTTCTTTCTTACCACAACATCCGCGTTGTCATCCACTTCGCCTACATCTTCCAGTGAATCATTGCCACCGCTGGGACCGCGTAAGATGCGCACATCGTCCGCATCCTGACGTCGTTCACTAAAACTCTCACAGTCGGTATTTCCGCCTCCACCTCCGCTGCCAGCTGTAAGCGAATCGCCCTGTTCTTTGGCAGCAGCCGCAACGGCAGCTACTATGGCCGCGGTACGTAGAGTTTGTGAGCTAAGATCTGGATTATTTGGGTCGTCGACGTCGTCGTCGTCTTCTTCGCAATCGTCGTCGCCTATGAAGCTGCTGATGTCGCCCACTCCGAAACCATGTAGGGTACTATTGTCCCCGGTGATATCGCAGTTGCAACTGTTGCTGCTGCTGCTGTCGCCACCCACCGCACTGTAACTGCTGTCCTCGTCGTGTCCACCGCTGCTGTAGCTACTGTTGGTACTTCCAGCGCTGGTCACACTATTCTGCGGTTGTTGTTGCCAAGCGGAGGCTGCTGCCGCCGCCGCGGACTGAGCTGCTGCCGCAAGTACTTCCTCTGGTGTCAGTCGTTGTTGCTGTTGTTGAGCGGAGACTGCACTTCCTGCTCCGCAAGAAGTGCAACTCGACTTGCGGCGCTTACTGCCGTTGGTGCTGCCTCCTTCACTGTTGCCGTTATTGTTTTTATGCCTTCGCTGCTTAAATTCAAGTTTATACGTGCTATTATTGACAATTTGACTGGTGACTGTACTAAGTGCTAGCTCTGTACTAGTTGGTCTCTTCTTGGTGGTCCCTGTGGTGTCCTCACTGCCGCTGACATTAACCTCAAGTGGACTGCAACTGTGGGCGGAGAAAATGAGATTTGAAATTAGCGAAGGATATAACATGTTCGATCAGGGGATGCACTTGCCATCAACCATTTAAGTTTACAAAGGAGTTTTCAAGGGGTGGGAAGATTTTCACTTCTAAATTTAATATACATAGGCAGGAGTTCTATTGAATTTTTGATGCATCCACTAAGCTGCTGGCCAACGATCTTATTTTAGAAAGAAGTAATCCATTGAATTTAGCCTGCAGAGGAAAGTTAATAGTTTTCTTCATGGATCACTTCCCACAACATTCTTATATAAGTTTATCGGCGTGACTATTAAACAAACACATAGTTTTGAGCTTATAGATCGAAGAAGTACATAAAGTCTTTAGAATGTTATCAAAATGCGAATACTATTCAGAGATAATTATATATAAATGCATTAAATTTTAATAATAAACAAAAAAAAAGTTGTATTCAAGGATCCCAGCAGCTAATGCCAGCGGACTTGGCTATCGACTTTTAATCAAATTACTTATTTTACTTTTTGTCATCGCTTTGCTACCTATCTAGGCTAGCGATGATCACGTCTGGCCCGCAGGGGCCGACTCAAGCCGAACGGCACAGCGTGATCCAAAGCGTACTATTTGCTTGCAGTCGTAGGCCAGCGGTCGATGAGGGTAGGTCAGAGCTAGTATACGTTCCTTTATTTTCGCACACCAATACTTTCTCACTTTTTGGCCTTGCTATGTAGAAAGTGCTTGGCAGTAACTAGATAGACAAGATTGAGAAGTTGACGCGAACATGAAACTTAATGACTGTTGAAATTTAAATATGTAGATTTGGCGAGTTCTTTCCTAAATAGCCTGAAAAACTCATAAAACTCAAATAAACCAGCAGATTTAGCCGGCTCGATGTCATGTTAAGTATACTATTGCATAACTTTAAACAGAAAGCGACAACAGCACAAAAGACTCAGGTTGACCGTACAGCTGTTTCAAGACGCACCAACGGGTTTCATCAGCGGTCTTTTTGCCTGGCAACTCTCATTCCAACAGCGTCTCTCCATGCCTGCGACGCCATAACTGTTTGGAAATTCCAAAGCATCTGGTGAGTAGAAAAAGAAAGACAGCGCTGAAACAGACAGAAGCTCTTGTGTGCGTGTGTCCCCAATGGCCTTATCGTATTAGTTAGAGAGTTACCCAGTCGGATTTGTCGGAACGTGGTTCCCAATAGAATGACTTCTGGCACACTTCGATTTACTAGGAAGAATGCACTACCAACTTTTACAGTATGATAGAACTGTATGAAAACTGATGAACGTTCCTTTTGGCGGTAGTTTAGAAGCGAAGAAGTCTGCACAACATGCAAACGTCCCTTCTAATGGCACGCATGCAGCACCCGTGCTATTGGAAACCAAAATGCGAAATGGGACCCGAACGATTGACGGTTGTTCGTTTTTTGTAAATATGTTCTTGTTGCCGTATGTTGGAAGGCATAAAATCTGCATAACATGGAAACGTCCCTTTTAATGGCACGCATGGAGCAGAGAGAGCCGAGCGTTTTGCAAAGCGTCATGCAAACTTCGCTTCTAAAAGAACAGTTCCTGCTGCGTTTGGCGCCCTTTTACAAAAGCGAAAGGAAGATTGCAGATTTTTGCAACTACTTCTTAGTGTCAAAAGTTGTATACGGGATGTGCTTCTGGCATGCAGTCAAGTCCGACTGGGTATACTCCTCGCTGCTAAAACGTTGACCACAATGTTTGAGTGCTTAAATTCATATATAATTGCATTCTCAGTGATTAGTAATTAGAACGGAGCTCAAATAGCACTAGGTTAGATTAGGTAAGGTTGCGATGGCTGAGAGCGACCATTCGCTCTCCCACTTAGGCCTCTTTGGGCCCATTGCGATGCCATATGAGTTTCCTATTAACTCTTATATGTTAATGAGGGGGGTCCTCGTTACTGAAACATTATGTGGGATCTCTAGCTCGGATGTCTCCGAGAGGTTGAGTCGGAGAGGTTAACCTATTGTCCTAAGACTCCTTCTACTCAGGGCGGGGCAATGGCAGAGGAGGTGCTATACTGTTTCCTCCATTTCTTCGTACCTGAAGCTTCTGCAGAATCTTGGTGAGTGACAGTGACCTGTTAAGGTTCCCACCAAAAGCGATATGTGTTCTCTTCTGTGGCGTAAAAGCGTGTAAGAGCAATGGTTTTTCCACATATCCGCAGCGAGACGACGTGTTTCAGCTTTTGTATGAGAGCTTTAATATTGCCATAGGCATGCCTATCGTGCTCTTCTCAGGAAGGAGCTCTATGGTGGTACCTATTCTGGCCAGTTTGCCCACAGAATCATTTCCTTCTATGTTGCGATGTCCAGGCACCCATATAAGGTGAAGTCTCGAGCGATCTCATTTAGAGAAAAGCGGCATTCAGTAAGCGTTTTAGTATTGTTGGCACATGAGTCAAGGGCTTTAAGGGCGGCTTGACTCTCTGAGTATATGAAGACGTTTCCTTCTCTGATTGGTAGTGGGCAAGGATAGGTGGCTGCTTCCTGGATTGCCACCACCTCCGCTTGGTACACGCTACAGTAATCAGGAAGGCGGAACGATAAGTTCAAATTTAGGTTGGAGGAGAAGAGTCATCAGTGTAGATGTTGATGGCATTGGCTCTGCTGAGGGGAAGGTTGTCCCATTTGTGGTATAGTTACAGTAATCCATATTTAACGATACACTCGTTTAATCATTGAGTATGGTTACCCTTGAGTGTCCCCACGGGGGTAACCCTTTCCAGGCATCGGACTCTCTTAGCTAAGGGTTGTTGTTGTAGCCTAAGGAATGGCACTAAGGAATTTCTCACTCTTGCAGTTCTCAAGTCTTTATTCTCCGGATGACTGATATAAATAGGAATTTGCAAATGGGTTGATGGTTTTACATCATTAATGATTGCTGATCAGAGGCGTCGGGAGGCCCTAGAATCAGTACTGTCCAAGCAACCATTGCTGTCCATTTGTAAAGGGAGTTTTTTTTAGCAACTTTCTTTTTGGCAACGCTGTTTTTGGCAGCTCAGCTGTTTTCATGTCACATGTTACTGTCAAGCATGTTTAGTTTGGTCTATAATTTAACGCTTTCAGATTATTGAATTTTATAATCAAAATTCATGTTCGGTTAAGAAAGTGCATCGTGCACTTCTTCCATTTTATGGTTACTTTGGGCGACCTTCTAAGGCGGCTATTTGGAATCTTGTGACTAAATTTCGCACCAAATTTTCATTATTTGACATTAAACCACCAACACGCATACGTAGAGTGCGGACAGAGGAAAATATCACAGAAGAATTCGCCAGTGTTGTTAATGACCGTGAATTTCGTTCGCAGCAATTGGGCAACAATTGGGTTTTATACCCTTTTAAAATACAGCTGGTGCAAGAATTAAAGCCAAACGACCAACCACATAGGCTAACTTTTAGAGAAGAGGCTCATTTCTGGTTGAATGGATACGTGAACTAACAAAATTGCCGTATTTGGTGTGAAGAGCAGCCAGAAGCATTGCAAGAACTACCAATGCATCCCGAGAAATGCACTGTTTGGTGTAGATTATGGGCCGGTGGCATCATTGGACCGTTCTTTTTTAAAGATGACGAAGGCAGAAACGTTTCTGTGAATGGAGAGCGCTACTGTGCGATGATTACAAGCTATTTGTTGCCCACAATGAAGAGTTGGACTTGGCTGACATGTGGTTTCAACAAGACGTTGCCATAAGCAACACAGCACGCAACACAAAGGCCCAAATGAGAGGCGTGGACTGGTCAATTGGCCGGGGCTATGTTAAGGCTCATGTCTATAGCGACAAGCCCGAAGCAGTTAACGCACTGGGGGCCGATAATGGTTGGAGAAAATATGCCAAAATTGTACCCAGCGTATGAACCATTTGAGGCGCAGCCGCGGTCAACATTTACATGGAATCATCTTTAAGCATTAAATTTTATAGATCGTTCTATCGACTCAAATAAAGATTTCATACATTTTTCTGAATTTTATGTTATTTTTTAATCAAATCCGAAAGCTGCTAAAAAATCAACCCTTTACAAAAATCTTAGTTGATTTCTGTTGATTATTGAATTATAGTCAATCCTAGACCTTTTGCTACTTTGACTAAAATCAAAACAGGTCGCTAAAGTCCCATATTTACATATTTTTGATTAGTTTCAAACAGCAATGCCGTGCCTAGTGTTTTAGTACATATGTATGTGAATTTTTTACCACCTTTATCCTAAATTAACCTGCAGTATTTCGAGCCGGCTAAAAATGCAGATTTACTTAGCATAAAGGTCGTGAAAACAGTCATACATATATGTATTAAAAACATTAAGAATGTCAGTCAAGCCGGTCTATAATTAAAGTTGATAAAGTTGAAAACTTGATAGCTGAGCTAAAAACATCTTAAAATTTGATGTATGTTTTTAAGTGATTTCCAAATAAAAATTTAAATAACTAATGGGGTTAGGTACGAAATAAGAGAATAATATAGAGCCCTGTTCCGAATTCCAAGTGCAAACAAGTTGAACATATAGAGCCCAGTTTGCGAGTTCTTCTATCTTTCGCCGCCTTAAGAGGCAACTTTTACAATTAGTTTGTTCTCTCACCATTTAGCATTCTTAAAACTCTCAATAAAATTACTTCAGCATGCGATTTCAATCAGAGGGAGCGACATACATCCACATATTACGATCTAGGACACATTACAGCGAGTTTACAACACATACGTTACGATACTTTATACGATTCCATACGCTAACTTACTATGCCCTAGTTGTACTCGTATTCCTAGACGAATGTTCCAAAAAATCAAACTCTTGCATGGCATTGTAAATGAATTTCTGTTCATGCTCCAGCTGGAGCTGCATATACCTTTGTTGCAGCACCGTGGATGTTGATGCCGTGGTTCCGGAACCAGTGGGTGAGCTGCCGCCCGTAGTCCCTGTTTTGGGCACTGGCAATGTTATCGTCGGCGAACGATGCTGATGATGATGCTCGGGCTTAACGATAACCACTTCTAAATCACTTTTGCTTGTTGGCGACTTGCGATTATATTTGCGACTGCCGCGTGTCGGTGTCTCGGCCTTTAGATATCGTCTGGATGTGGCTGGCGAAGTGGGTGAGGGTTTCCGTTCGATGACCAGTGTGTTGTCATCATAGGCTATACAATTGACCAATTCGCCACCAGGAGCAGGAGGTGTGGCTGTCGCATCCGGGCCGGGGTCATAATGTTTGGCCTCCCTTTGCCTTTGGAACTGCAATTGGCGACGACGTTGCGATGATGTAGTTGCTCCACTTCGTGAACTTCCACTCGGCTCGCTTGGCTGTGGTTGGTTCTTGGTCGGGCATGATTCATCAATGGAATCTTTGCTGATTTCCTTGTTCTTATCGTTATTCTTATGGTTTAGTTTATTATTTGTGGTACTAGAACTATCCAAGGCATCGTATTTGTTAATTTGTTGTTGCTGTTGCTGCTGTGATGTTGAGGCCTGCTCCTTTTGATCTCCTTGAAGTTGTGTGTTAATGGAACAAGCAGAGTTTATTAGTTTGGCCAAGTTATTAATATTTGATGTGTACAAGTTAATAAATGCGTATAATGAGCCAAGTTAGTAAAGTGATGGGGGAGGGAGCCATTGGGTAGATGAGTGAATAAGTGAAATCATCAACAGTGATTAAGGCGAAACACATTAAGTGGCCAATATGTTGCATAGACATATAATGGAATTATAAGAGAAGTAATATAAGCTCTGATTTAATTTGATTACATTAATATTTCATATCGGTAATGGTCAGAATACGGATTTGAGAATTTCATAGTAAATCGCTTAGGGTGTAACCAGAGAGTGACGAGTCAGTATGATGGAGTAAAATTTAGGCAAACTAGATAATTGAGCTGCAACCCAAACTCTATTTTGCTTGTGAAGCAATAATCGATTTAATGATTAGTCTCTTTCCAATGATGAAAGCAAACCACTCATGTTTCTTATAGAAAATTTATATATGTGCAAATTGAGTTAGCTGTCTTTTTAGGGCAGCAGCCTGAAAATCAATATCATTTACAGTTAAAAACAAGAAATAAAGTCGGTGAAGCCCGACTATAACATACTCAGTACCCGTTGCGACAGGTGCTGCCCATAATTGATTGTTTCCCTTATAACTCGACAACTGTTCATCTGATCTTTACCATTCCTTTGGCTAATCCTGATTACTAAATATGTCCAGAACGAACCTTTTATCTATAAAACTGTGGGAGATACTCTGAGATCTGTTTGTTCATTCGGACAGACGGACAGACAGACAAACAGACAGACAGACAGGCAGACAGACGGACGGACAGACTGACATGGCTAGATCGACTCGGCTGTTGATGCTGAACAAGAATATATATACTTTATAGGGTCGGAGATGCTTCCTTCTGCCTGTTACATACTTTTGCACAAACTTAATATACTCTGTGTAAATCTGGTACAGAGTATAAATATTAAAAAGATGTTTAAGCATTCATTTAAATATAACAATCCACGATATTTATGGTGAAAATCCATAATTTTAGCTCAAAATGTTTTGTGGAAAAGAATGCTCTCATGAAGGGCAAATAAAAATCAAATCCATGTACGAAGCTGATATAATAGTTGATGTAGATCACAGGCTTAACTAACAAGGTTGAACTACAATCGCAACCATGATGGTGCATCTCTCTTGACATGGGTTGTCTTTAGTGCTAAAGGCAAGTCACTAATATGTTTTGCTTAAGGCTTGTCAAACTCGAGTGTTGCCCGTACTTTTACTCACGTTGACTCAGAGCTTCGGCCGCGAGTCATCGCATGCACCATGTTGCAAAAAAACAAAGTTCTGTTGCGAGCCTTCATGAGTACCGCGAGTCACCGCGAGTACTTGTTGCCGACGTCAAAGATCTGCTGCGAGCTGTTACAATCAACGCTTGTGCAAAAGCACACAAAAGTCCACAATTTGTGAGATCAAAAGAGATAGCATAATGGTCTTTTTTTTGCATTTGTATTTTGCTTACGCTGTATCTTTCCATCTTGTGGCATGTTGTTGTTTGAAGTTTTCAAAACCCAACAAAAATAGCATAAGAGGCTTGTCGAAGCTAACCGTCAACAAGCAGAGTTGTTATGACTCTTGTTATGAAAAGCTTGTTCATATTATTACAAAGCAGTGTAAGGCAAAGAGCTTGTGTCGAACCAAGGCGGCGTGCCCAACCAAGCCTAGTAAACGAAGAGTGTGAAAGGTATAAATCGGTTCCTTTGCTGATCAGAACGTTACTTTGAAGCAGCTAAAAATAGCAACAGTGGGGGAGTGTGCGTATTTTTTTGAGAGTCTTTTAAAACTTGGTCAATTCAATGCCCTGGAGATTGCAGTTATTGGAAAAGTTTAAGGGCAACACAATTTCATATTAAACTTATCAACCGTCTACAGCTAGAGTTAAGTGTCTTTTGAAAATGCAAAATACAATTTGCCTTAATGTTTGCAATGCACAGAAGGTACCAGGTTGTCTTTTTAGGATAAATGGAACAAGTTTATAGTAATGCACTTTAAACTTAAACTTTAACTTTAAATGTTTTAACTTTAAATGTTCTCCTGCCTATATAAAAACGAGAGCGTAAGCTAAAATCGTTCCTGCCCGGGTTCCTACCCCTTCTGTTAAATAAAGGAGCACTAACAATTATACTGACATTCTAGTATTATGTTAGCAGATACCTCTTGCTTATCCCAAATATGAAAAAAAGGGTTCCTTAAGGAAACGACGAAAAGAATGCAAAGATTTCTTACTAACAGAAGCCGCATGAACCGAAATATGTGACTGCAGGTGAACGTCTATTAGCTCCGCTCTTTATTATCTGATCTCTATGAACATTTTAGAGAATAAAGATATAGCTTACGTAGCTTATGGGTAATTTTTAGTACAAGCTTTTTGAATTTTTGTTTGTTTAAAAGTGTAACTACATGCAGAGCGACGGACATGGCTGTTGATGCTGATCAAGAAATATAATTTTATAATATCGAAGATGTTCCCTTCTGCCTGTTAACTAGATACATTCGTATAAGCTTTTGGCTTAAATAAAATTATACAGTTGAACCACTTGAAACTGTTTTTTGGATGTCAAGTCGTTCTCATTTATTTTTGAAGCTTACAAACTATACTACGTTTATACGCACATCTTTTTGTGAATAACAATTTTGTAGATGTAAAACTTTCGCGTATAAGCAGAGAGGTAATTTCTTATTACTGATTTATTTAGGTTCAAAAGGTTGAAATGTTAAAAACACAAACTGAAAACCAGACTATAACATACGACTATACTACTCTGCCTGGAGTTTGCACATCACCGTTGCTACCGGTTCTGTCCTTAATTGTTTGATTTCCTTATTCATCCGATCATTAAAATTCCTTCTGCGGATCGATAAAGAATCCCGAATACTAAATATGTCCAGAAGGTTCAAACCTTCTATCTATAAAACTGTGGGAGATATGATGTTTTTTCGATATTGCTCGATTTCGATATTTTCGAGTAGCCAAAAAAACCTCTGAAATCTATTTGTTCATACGGACAGACAGACGGACAGTTTTGCACTAACTTAATATACTCTGTGTACTCCTGGTACAGAGTATAACAATCACTGCAATTGGATCAAGGAAGAGATGACGGAACTTCTTGGCCTAATGCAGTTTTTCCATCGATTTCTGCACTCAATGTTACCAGATAAAAATACATATTTTTAAGAAAGATATTAGCGTATAAACAGTGAGCTAGTTACTTGCGAGTTATTTTAATTTGCGAATAACAATCGTATAAACAAGGTAACAAACTTTTAAACCGTGAAATTGTTCAGAAACTTTCCTTCCTGAAAGTGATACTGAAAATGTTCAGTTTGAGAAAAGTACATGAAAATAACCCAAAAGCCGTCGATATAAACGAGGAATTTCCATGACAAGTCAGCAATATGATTGATTTGTTCAAATATTCCATCGGTATACAGAGTATATTACGTTTGTTCAAAAGTATGTAACAGGCAGATGGAAGCATCTCCGACCCAATAAAGAATATATATTCCTGATCAGCATCAACAGCCGTGTCGATTTAGCCATGTCCGTCCGTCTGTCTGTCCGTCCGTCCGTATGAACAAATTTTTGCAAATTGGAAAAATCAATATACCTCCCACAGTTTTATAGATGTAAGTTTCGTACTTCTGGACATATTTAGTAATCAGGATTATTTATCGATCCATTAAAGGAATGGAATCGATCGGATGAACGATAGTCGAGCTATAAGGAAAACAAACAATTATGGGCAGCACCGGTAGCAACGGTGATGGGCTGCATTTCACAGGTACAGAGTTTAACATAGTCGGGCTTGACCGACCTTCTTTTTTGTCAAGAAATCAAACACCGCACTGCGGGCCAGAAATCTAATTTTTGCCCAAAACTCTAGAATTTCTACACCAGACTAGCTAGGAAGCTAACATTTTTTACGAAATGTTCTTAAAAGATTGACATAATTTTTAAAAAAAATTTAAAAATTTTATAACATATTGATAATCCAAATCAAAGTTGAAAAATTATTCAACATTTTGGTTTTTTAATTATAAAAAAAAAACTCGTTATTAGCTTTAAGCCAAATTTGTCCATATTGGTTTTTGAAAAGCATATAAGTAAACGTTGTTTTTCGGAAAAAAATTGTCATGATCTGATTATTGGTTTTTGAGTTATTAACCCAAAATGGTACTGACTTTGACTGCCCACCCCGTTAAGGATTTTCAATCAAGATGATTACTTTCACTGTTACTTTCATTTATTTTACCTGTTCTTCAAATTCATTTCTTAAAACAAAAAATTAAAAATAAAAAATTATTTAACTAAAAAAAAAATTTTAGTATGTATTTTAACAATTAATTCCGTGCTCCTAAAAGTATGCTACACATTTTAATCCATGGAAATGAAAATAGCTTAGCTCTCACAGTTTAGCTTCATGGGCAAAATTCCGAAGTTTTAAAAAAGAAAAGCATACTTTTCGGCTGACTTGAAAATTTAAACTGGCTAGAAGACAAATGGGAATACATTTTTAAAAGCGATTTAATAAAATCCGAAGCAAGACCGCGCAAAAGCGCATACCTCCAGCTATAGTACAATATTCAAAGAAAATAATAAGTCATGCTGCGTGTTAATACCCAGTGGCACTAGTGGGCACTCAAAAGTCAAAGTTGCCAAATGTAAAAAAAACCCACAAAATTTAAGATTTTTTCCATTTTTTATGAAAACGGATAGAATTGGAAACTTTTTTATAATTTTTTATTGAATTCTATTCCGTAGTCGAAAATATACAGCCAAACTCTAGAAGCTGTTTCTTTCCTAGTTTCGACTATGAATTTTTCATTTTTTGGAGCAATTTTAAGAAAAATCAACTTTGAATTGCTGCCATTCAAAAACCAATTTGTAAAAATCTTCCACATTTTGGCATAAAATAGCTATAAGTATTCTTAATCATTTCCGACAATCGTTTAATCCAGTTTCCCAAGCAAAAAAGTGGGACTTTTGGCCAAAATTTCGGACTGCTGGCCCAGTTTGCACCGGCGCGACGTGACCACAAGCTGGTGATATCTAGTGTTCTGGTGACTAAAATGTGCTGCCCATGATACTGCACAAGCTATACAATTATAACTTAAAAATCAAAGGTTTTATGAAATCTAGCAATCACCTCGGAAGGTTCTTTTCCGTCTTAACTAAATTTATCTTTTCGTATGTTTCGTAATTGGCTAATCCTTCTAGTCGGTTGGGACAGCCATTGAGCTTTGACTTGGTATCTCTAAGGTCGTTCTTTGTTAACGCCCAATCATTTAAATTACTTTGGATTCGTAAAAGGACCGATAAACTCTATTTAAAATTGAGGAAAATAAGCTCTCCCCCTAATTTTGTTTATATTCTCATTTATTAATGCATGTCGGGAACGGCAGTTCGCCATTCCCATCAGCCAAAAATTATGCGCACAATTTATTCACATGAGGAATAATCGCAGACGTCAGCTAAGCCGAAAGTGCAATGACAAAGCCTCAGCCCGGAGGAACCGCCTTGATGATCACGGTTAACCTCTGCGCTTGGTAAATATGATTTCTACTGGTCATCAGTAGGGATTCCTTGCCTGAAGTGCCAGAACCAGTTGGGAATTTTAAATTAGTTTAAAAATAAAAATGGATCCCTAAAGTATGCAGAAGAATTTTTCGAATCATTTCGGTCAATTACCCAGCCTACTGTTTGAGTTTTAGTTTACGTTCAAGTGGCCTAAGCGACACAAAGCAGAATCTTGTTACGCCCAGCTCCCGTCCAACCTGCCTAGAGGAGCAGCCGCTAACGTGCGACATAAAACCGGAAGAAGAAGTATAAAATAGTTTTAACTACGGTCTAATCAAGTGAAAATAAAGCGTTTTAAAGCAGGCAGAAAATGTTCAGAGATGATAATTCTTTGGAACTCATTGTAACCAGCACAAATGACGTGAAACGGTTTAAGCATGAATGAAGTTAGGGAACTGTCTAATAGGAACATTGAGATAAATTTGGCTAAGTAACTCAGATGAGTTGATTTTACAGGCTAATTGCCAATGTATAAGGATAACACCAAGCATAACTTTACTGTTACAAGTAGTCTAGTAGAGTAAAATTTCAAACGGATTTCAGGATTCCAGTTTAAACCAAGAATAGCAAACAACAGGAATTGCTTTTGGACAGATTCAATTCTATCTCAATGGGTCGGATATTGCGGAGTCCACACACATGAATAGGCTGGACATGAGAAGTGTAAAGAATCTTGGTTGAGTAGGAATCGTCAATTTCTTTGTTACATCACGACTGAAATATATCCAAGTCTTCTGGAAAATTATAGACAGAAAGTTTTTGACAGAAACCAAATCATTAGGTGTTTAACATGGTTTCATCGGCATACATAAGCACCCGAGAGTGAGCCAAGACTAAAGGAAGACCATGGTTGAATAGAATAAAAAGCAATGGACCCAAGACACTGCCTTGTGGTACTCCAGAAGTAACCTGCATGCACTTAAAATATGAATTACGAAATATAACTTTTTGGGTTCTAGTACTTAGGTAATCAGAGATCCAACTAACAAGATTAGTTAAAAAACCGGCAAGGCTCAGTTTAAGAAACAGCAAGGAGTGATTAGCAGAATCAAAAGCCTTACCAAAAGTAAAAATGACGTCAGTTTGCATCTTACATGAGAACTCTTTGATCGCAAAAGATTTGAAAAAGTATATTGATGCTTCACAAATCCTTGTTGGAAGGGTGGAATAACATAACTTCATAAACGTTGCAGTTGAGACGTTATAATTCTCTTAAAAGCATTACGAACGTAGTGTAAGACGATGACTTCAATTATATATCAAAATATTTATAAATAAGTAAGCTTCCGAGGTGCTTCAGCACAGAACCTAAGTAATCAACCAGGTACTCTATTACGACCCGTTGCATACACAGTTTTGACAGAGCTAAGATCGGAAAGAAGCTGAAAATGCAATTAGACATATTCAACGGATGATGGTATGTTTGATTCTCACAGTTTCAATAGCTGATTGGCTATTGCATCGTATGTTTGCCTTCGCATTACCATTTTGTATCAATCATACGCAGTGTGGCTTTTTATACTCTTTACCAGAGGTACACAAAGTATATGAAGTTTGTGCAAAAAAAAAAAAAAAAAAAAAAAAAAAAAAGCTCCCACACTATAAAGTATATATATTCTTAATCAGCATCAACAGTCGAGTCGATCTAGCCATGTCCGTCTGTCCGTATGAACAAACAGATCTCAGAGATGGTAAGAGATCGAGGCAGATTAAGTTTATTTTCAATTTTTGCCCCGCCCCCTCCCGCCGCAGCTAATTGGAAAAAAACTCATATCTCCCGCAGCTTTACAGATAGAAGGTTCGTTCCTCTGGACATATTTAGTAATCAGGATTATTTATCGATCCACCAAAGGAATGGTACAGATCGGATGAACGGTTATCGAGTTATAAGGAAAACAAACAATTATGGACAGCACCGGTCGCAACGGTGATGGGCAGCACTTCACAGGTACAGAGTATCTTGTAGTCGGGCTTGACCGACTTTCTTTCTTGTTTGTGTACACTCATGGACAAAATAATAGGTGTGTATTTTTTTTTTTAATATCGATTTAAATCGATATAAACATATCATTTAATATGGAAGTTATACTTTTTTAATATGGTCACACTGTTTCGGTACGAATTGGGTGAGTTCCCGGAATTAATTACCTTTCTGGGAAAAAATTTGGATTGTTTTATTGGTTAGACTGCAAACTCGGCTGGTCAATAAAATAGGTGTATGAAAGCAAAACATTAACCTGAAGTTTATAAATACAATTATTTGGTTGCAGAATTTAAGGTATTAGGAAAATATAACAAATGGGGAGTTAATAACCATTAAAATTGTATTAGATGGGCTGTGGTCGTCACTGCAGTGCGGAGGAGACAACTCCGAGATGAAGGAAAAACGTATAAATCCATTGTCATGTTAATGAAACGATCTCAAAACTTCGTAACCAATGCCTTAAAACCGGAAAAAATATGTGAAACTCGGGGAGCAACTAGAAAATCATAATCTAAGACCGACGATCGCATGGTTCAGTTGGTTAAACGCGACCCGTTCAAGTCTTCCCGGAAGATTGCAAATGAAATTGGGAATATTGTGTCATCACGGACCGTTCGGCGACGATTGGCAATAGCAAACCTACCAGGTAGGATTGCTCGCATAGTTCCTTTGCTTCGGTCGGCAAATTTACAGATGAGGAACAAATTTGCATTAGATTGTAGAGCCTGGTGCGGACCGGAGGGTGAGAATAAATGGCGTAGTATCCTCTGGAGTAACGAAACCAAAATAAATTTATGTGAAAATGATGCCAAAATGAATGTTCGTCGTCCGAAAGGCAAAGAATTTGATCCCAAGTACACAAATAAAAATGTGAAACATGGAGGTGGTAGCCTAATGGTATGGGGCTGCTTTTCATGGTATGATGGTGGTCCGATTCATCGTATTGACAGAATAATGGACAGATTCGTATACAAAGATCTATTGGAGACGGTTATGCTAATATGCCATTTTTATGGAAGTTCCAGCAAGATAACGACCCGAAGTTCGCCTCACGAGTAGTAAAGGATTGGTTCCGAGAGCAAAATGTGGATTTTCTTGAGTGGCCAAGTCAATCCCCGGACCTCAATCCCATCGAGAATCTCTGGGGTGAACTCAAAAGAGAGGTCGGAAAGACTTTTTGTCAAAATAAAAATCAACTTTGGGATATTGTCCAAAGAGCATGGTAAAACATTCCAATTGAAACTTATCCCAAGTTAATATCCTCCATGCCAAGACAAATGGAGAAAGTCTTGCAAAATAATGGCGGATATACCGGTTTTTTAGTTGCCAGATATTTAGTTTAATATAAAACAAGACTAAAAATAGTGAAATATTGATTTAATTTAAACATTTATCTTCTTACACCTATTATTGTGTCCAGCCAAAATTAGGCGGATTTAAGAAAATATTTAAGTAAGTTGTATATTAAAGGGTTTGTGAAACTGTTTTTACTTTTTGTTTTAAGACAATTAATATAAGTTTTGAAAAAACTTTGATTTGTTGAGATTAGAGAAGAAATGAATTAGAAATAAAAAGTTAAAAAAAAGAAAAAAACACACCTTTTATTTTGTTCATGACTGTGTGTATTAACAGAAGGCGTTTTGTAAATATATGTATTTCGCTTTAAGAACAATTGGAAAGTACCCCAGTTGGTAGAAGTTTTTATCAGTTGTCCATGTCGTATGAGTAATTTTTGATCTGCTTTAAGGTCCGTTTTCTAAGGGATTTTACGCGTTAAATTTTAAATATTTTTTTGCCTTCAAAAATCAATCAAGAAATTAGCGGATAAAATGAAATGGATGTGAATGTGAATGAATGCTTTCCTAAATTAGTACACATCTCTTTTACCTGTATTCATATTTGAAGTTTCCTTCACTCGTTCAAATTGGATTTGCCTTTCATTCACCAGCTGCGCTTCAGTTTAGATTTGGCAAGCAAAATAGCGGTCAACAATCGAAAGCATCAACAGGTGTGTTTGGTCTCAGGCCGCCAGGCAAAAAACTAGCTAAGCTCGCACACACTCGCTCACTCACTCACTAATACACTCACACATGTAAAATGGTTAAAGCTTTTGGTTGTTTAGATAAGATGAAGATTTCAGGACTTGTTTTTTATTTCTATAAATTACACACGGTGGCGCACAAATCTATTTTTTGGACGTAGATAAAGCGACGGTTTTTGGTTTGTTTTATAAAACTTGTTGATTAAAATTTGGCAAATTATTGCAGTCTGCTGGGTTGAGCTAAAGTAGAAGATTTTGATAGTGATTGATGTTATTTATGGAAATTCATTTAATTCCATTTGAGTAAGCAGACTCGGCGTTTCCATTAGTCTGTGATAAGCTATCATTGATTAGAAAATTTCTATATATAAACACAGTCACAGGTCTGTGTGAGTGCGTGTGTGTGTGTCACATCAAAACAAAAAACATACGCAATGTTTACATTTTCCCTGTTGTTGTCGAAACAGCTCTCTTTTTTTTTGTAGACCAACTGTCAAATGGGCAATCAACTCTGACTGCCAAAGCTCTCTCATGCGCTCTCTTCATCTTTGCAGAAAAGCTTGCAAAGTTACTTTGCAGCTAGGAAAACAAAAAAAAAACACACACACACATTTTTACCTCTTCCTCTGCTCTTTCCCTTATCTACAAACGCATTCGTCACTGATTAAAGTTGAGCAAATGTTAACCAAATGCTGAAAATAAGGTCAAGAGCGCGCTGCTAGCTTTAATTAAACAAAAAACTAATGTCTCATTGCGTTTGACGAGTCCCTGGGGTAAAATCTATTGCATACTTTTCAGTTGCCCACATCCTCGAGAAGGCCAAACTGACCGATTGACCTACCCAGGCATATGTAATAATCGTCACACAGTCACACACGCACTCACACATACACACGAGTGTGAGTGAAAATTTTCAGACGTAGTTCTGAAAAAAGCGAAAGCGATTTTCTTTTAATGCTTTTCATTGATTTCGCTTCAAGGGACACAACTTGGCACACTTCTTCGTTATTAAGATATTGCACTTGCGTTTTATGCTATTATTTATTATATTTTTTTGTTAATTTTATTTCTTTCATACGCGACCCCGAGCAACGTGAACGAGTTTAAGGAATCAGTCACAAAAGCACACTGTGCAGCCATTTGTAGCTTTTTGCAAAGGCAACCATGAAAATGTTGACATTTTGTCCACCGAATAGTAGAAAAGCTCTACAGATAAAGCTGGGGCCAATTGATTGGGGTTTTTAGCCATTGTGGAGTCGTTGAAAATTTGGTTGTAAAATTGGAATTTTTGATTGGGTTGATGAAGAAACTTGAAGCCACAAGTGGTTGGAGGTTTGCAGCTTTGAAAAAGGAAGAGAAATTATCATCTCTGCATTCTCCTTCAAATGCATTATTTACCAATTTCATAAAAGAAATGTTAACTTAACAGGATCCTGTTACTGTGGCATCTGCTGATGCTAACGAATGACGGTTGATTGCTTACTTTATATCTTTTTGAAACTTTAAAGCTTTAAACGCCTTCGCTATGAATTAGTTATAACAAAAACGCTTAATATAATTTTATTAATGAAAACAATAAAAAAGGAGACCCAATTGTGCAGCGAAACTACACTCAAACAAATGATTTTTTTTAGAAATTCGCCTTAAAATAATGGATTTCTAAATTTAAAGAAAACTTCTTGATTTTAGACTGTTTTTTCTTAAACTTAGAAAGCAGAACCCGAAAATTGAAATTCTTAGAAAATGATTTCTTAAATTTAGATATTCGGTTTATTTTTCGTAAATTAAGGTTAATTTTTCTAATTGTTTTTCTAGAAACTTTCTTAAATTAATGTCCAATTCGCCCTTGAATTAAAAAAAAATTACCTATCGCGGTTACTTAAAATATGGCGACAACCATTAGTGTTAGTAAAACGTCTTTATTTTAGGAAAGAAATTTTTTTAAATCTATAAAAATACTTAAGAAATTCGCCCTAAAATATAAAAAAATATAAAAATGACACCGCTTGTAATTCTCAAGTTCGAATTCCCTGCCCTTAAAATATAAAGGGGCAGTTGATATTCTCAGTGCTTTGCATTCAACTGCGTTCCTTACTGTGACTCACGCGCTTGCTTGGTAGTCGTGTGCGTTAAGATGCCTTTCGTGTGTGTTGACGTTTTCCCCGAGGTCCCGTGTTCAAGGTCCCCCAGACAAGATAAAGTTAGAAAATTTAATAATGATTTCTAATTTAAATGTGTTTTTCAGAAAGAAGACTTAAGTAAAATCAACAGAAGGAAAATATCCGTTAAAAAAATTTGTCGTCTTGGTGTCGTCTGCCTCTACCCCCTCACTCCCTTTCCTCTCTAATACTTTGAAATCATTTTTTCCATCCTAAAATCTAGAAATGTTTTCCTAAAATCTACACCCAGAGAAATGAAGAACGAATCGGTAAGAACAAATTCTTCTTGGTTCTAGTATTTTTTTTCTTGATTTTTATATTCTGTTCCAAAGGTACACAAAGTATATTAAGTTTGTGCGAAAGTATGTAACAGGCAGAAAGAAGCATCTCCAACCCCATAAAATATATATTTATTCTTGATCTGTCCGTCTGTCTGTCTGTCCGTACACAGAGGAAAAAACCGAGCACATTGGACTCAAAATGAGCACATTCGGTCACAAAAACTAATAATGACAGGGTTTTCTCATTTTAAGAACACTTTCTCACTTCAAGAACATTTTTTTGAGAACGCAAAATCTTGATGTGAGTTGATATGTTCCGTTTGTGAGAACATTTTAAAATCAAAAAATAAAAATGTTGACTTCCAGTTCCACCGTCCAGGTCCACTGTCCAGCTCCACTGTCCAGGTCCACCGTCCAGGTCCACCGTCCAGATCCACTGTCCAGATCCAAGCCCACTGTCCAGGTCCGCAGAGACATCGACCTGTCTTGGTAATTTATTAAATAAAGACGGTTAGGCTATTGCCATTCGTCTGAAGACGCACGTCTAAATGCCTACATATACTTTTCGGTGGGGTGGTTGAGGTGAGCTGAATTGTGCTCATTTTAAGATCATTCGGAACATATGTGCTCAAATATTTAAGAGAACATTCTGTTCATACTTTGAGATAAAAAAAAAACTTACTTTCTGACCACGTTTTTTCCCCTTTGTGTATGATCGCACATATCTTAGAGATGGTAAGATATAGAAGATATAGCGAAAGTAACGAAGGGGTTTAAAAGATAAATAACTTTTTTGAATATTTTTTAAAATTTTTTTGATCAGATTTTTAAAATTTACAGTATGCCAATTTGTTTACACTATGTAAGAAAAAAAATGTCACTTAAGTGATCCCGGTTTTCAGCGTCGCAAAGATCGCAAAGAAATATAATCACCCCTGACTGCTGTGGGCGCCAGCTTTGTAGTAAAACTGTAGGATCCCTTTCTCTTGTGCGAAAATTGGAAGCGCACAAGCTTACAGATTGAGAGTAGCTCGGCCTTGGCTCTTTGGGGCTGTGTCGAGCCATTTTACATTTACATGTCCCACACCCAAAAAAATTGGTATCAGTCAGTATCAATTTGATACACGTTGTCTCAAAATGAAACTAAGACCAGTATCGATCTTTTAGTATCAATATAATACTAGAGAGTATTAAAATGATCTTTTGGTTATTAATTTGATACTCAAAAGTATCAATTTAAAACGATCACATTTTTACGCTGTTTCTGCGCTATCCAAGATGAGAGAATCAAAGTCAGCTCCAGTTGAGGCGTGGTTCGCATACGCTGCGGTTTCAAAACCATTATTAAAGAAAGTTCTTGAGCTCAGATGATCATGCCATCATAATTGGGGCAGCACCAAATCAGAAGGACTGACTATTATGTCAATAAGGTTCGCATGATGCACTTCCTCACAGTGACTTCTGTATTTTAATAACATCCGCGTTGAAATGTAAAAGTACAATGTTTTCCATAGTCATAAAATACATTTTGTAAGAACAGTGAATAAAATAAATCAGTTTTTAAATGTTTATGTCTTAATTTTAATGGCAATTTGCTGATAACTGAACTGGTACTTCCAACTTGATATGACAAAATACTAAATTGAGAAAAGCTATTAGGAGTACAAATAAGTTTCCGCCGTTTTTTAACACAAATTAAATATTTATTATAGAAGAACGGTAATATAAATTTATTTAAAATATTGCCCATCACTTGCATCCACTTTTTCCCATCTCTCAGGCAGCACTCGAATCCCACGTCTGAAGAAGTCCTTGTCTTTTGAGGCTATCCACGAATCAACCCAATTTTTGGTATCCTCATAAGATGTGAACCGCTGCGCCATCAGAGCATGTGCCATGGACCGGAACAGGTGATAATCGGACGGTGCAATGTCTGGTGAATACGACGGGTGGGGTAACACTTCCCAATCAAGTGTTTCCAAGTACTTTTTCACGGGAGCCGCAACATGTGGACGAGCATTGTCATGCAGAAGAATAATTTTAATGGTGTCTAGAATAGTATTGAGGGCGTTTTTCCTTCAGAGCTCGGCTCAATCTCATCAATTGTGTTCGATAGAGGGCTCCAGTAATTGTTTCGCTCGGATTAAGCAACTCATAATACACTACACCTAGCTGATCCCACCAAATACACAGCATAAGTTTTTTGTTGATGTTGACGCGTGGCCAGGTAATCCTCATGATTTTCTTCTTTTTGGATTGTCATAATGTATCCACTTCTAATCACCAGTTACGATACGATGTAAAAAACCCTATTTTTATGTCTAGCTAGCAGCATTTTACTTAAGCATAAGCGGCGTTCAATATCTCTCGGCTTTAATTCGTACGGAAAACAATTTCCTTGTTTATGAATCATTCCTAATTATTTTAAACGATGTGAGACTGCTTGCTGAGTGACTTCTAATGTTAGAGCAAGTTCTTTTTGTGTTTGAGATGAATCTTCCTCCAATAATTCCTCCAATTCTGCATCCTCGTAAATTTTTGGCCTTCCACTGCGATCTTTGTCTTCTACGTCGAAATCACTGTTTTTAAACTTTTAAAACCACTCTCGACACGTTCTCTCACTCAAAGCACCCTCACCATATACTTCTACGAGCAATTGATGCGCCTCAGCAGCAGATTTCTTTAAATTAAAGAAGTAAACTAATATTTCCCGCAAATGACGCTTACTTGGTTCAATTTTTGAAATTTTCAACTTATAAAAATTATATTTTACCAATATAAAATCAATGATATTAATAGGTTATGTTGTTCTTGAATGTCCAAACTATTTTTTAAGCCGGTTATTATCTGCGAAAGCTAACCGAAACTCCGTGCCGCGCCATCTACAATAAAACGGCGAAAACTTATTTGTACTCTTAATAGTATCAAAATGATACCAAAAGTTTGAAAGTTAAAATATCTAAATGATAATTGTTAGTATCAAATTGATACTAAGGAATTAATACAAAATAGTGTCAGCCTGATACTAGTTAGTATCAATTTGATATTTTCGAAATAATTTTTTAGTACTTTCGAAAATATCAACGTGATACTTGGAGTGTTTAAGAGAATTTGATACTCAATACTTTCAAATTGATGACTAAATAGTGTCATTTCGATGACTACTTTTTTTTGGGTGTGAGAATATGATGAAACTAGATGGCAGGACGAACTTCGTACCGCCTAACCGTCAAAATGTAGTTATTCCTTAAATTAACGTAATAAAATGATTGCACAAATTGTATTATGTTCAATAGTTCATGAAAGACATTTACCAATATGACGCTATGTATCTTGCTGATTAGGTTACACTAAGGATGATTCTCTTCAGTGAAGCACTTTTTAATATACGACATTTTTCGAGCGAAGCATGAGAAAACCATTAGTTGTGAATTGTGTGGTGGTGAGCCCGGCACATCCAATGCTTTGTAAAATGCAGTTGGATGGTTGGTGGTCTCGTCTTCGTTTGTTCCACAGTCAATAGGTTTTTATGAATGCAGAGAACCAACAATTTGATTCTGAATTACAAAGCTTAAGTCCGCATCTTTATTCTTACCCGCTAAAATTGTTTGCTCACTCAACCAATCTTTATTTTTGTGGTTATAAGTGATGTTCGGAAATATTTTGTTGATTCGGAGTAAATGAAATCAATCCGCTCGATTCGTCTACAGGATCATGGCCATTACCGCTAGAAAGCAATTTCTTGGAGTAATTTTTAGAATATGTATTGTTCAACAACGCAACTGTCATGTTTGCTGACATCTGAAGATCGGATGATTTGGGGCAAGCGTTTATTTCATCGGCAGCAGTCGATCTTGGAATGACTGGCAATGCTTGACAAAAGTCGCCAGACAGTAAATTCATTGCGCCTCCAAAACTTTAATGTCCGGTCAAATACTTCCAATACGCTTTTGTTCGCAATTGTGCATTCGTCCCTAAAGATGGATCGGATGATTTGGATTTAGAGACTGATGAAAATTTGGCCATTGCGGAGTGTTTCGCAATGTTACAAATTAGTTGTTCATAGTATAAAGGTTTAACAGCAATTTTTGATGAGATGTTCGGCATCCTTCTAACGATTTGGCAGCTATTACGGAATAAGCAACTGCAACCGCAATGTCGGATTTCCCCCACATCTCTTCCCTACAAACAAAAACTTTATGAAAAAACCCTGGTCGAGTAAGGGCAGTTTTCTCATGATCTTGTTTATGCAAATCCAGGTGATTTGTAAAAACTATGGAATGAATTTTAAGTCAAATAATGGTCAAAATGAAACATGAACTAAAATGAACAAAAGTGCTAATTTCATTTAAGAATTTACTAATGGGCTAAGTCATCAAATTGAACTAAAATTTCAAACTTCAAACTGCGCTGAGAACAACTGCAGGCTGCCGCTGCCAGCTGCAGTGCACAATGTCGCCGTGTCATCAATTATTGATATAATAGTGCACACTCTGACACTCCTCTAAGCAGCGCACAGTGTCGGTTTTCGCGAATTAAGGGTTCAAAAATCTGAACTTTTCAAAGGAAAGTGAAACATGAAAAATGTTAATTGCACGATGATAGAGAATTCTTGTAGCTTTTAAATTAGCATTCATCATTTTAGGTCAACAATGTGACTCTGGATCGGGTGCTATAGCTGATGGTTTAGTACTGCGGTGGGCACGAAATTTGAATTGGGAGCAGTCCAACAACAACAACAGAAAAAGAACCCTTTTTACCGATGCTTGACTCCACCAGCCAGACACACACTCCATACATATGCAATTGCTTGGTTGTTGTTTTCGCTTCGAGGCTAGGAAATCGCACTTGTCTTTCTGTCTCCATGTGTGCGTTGGCGACAATAAACGAGGCAATTATTAATGCGTATGCGGGGCGCCTGTTGCCGTAAAATAACTCTCGGGAGCAATGGGAGCAAGGGCTTGCCCACTGCTGGTTTAATACACTGAAAAAGTTGCATGCAATAGGCAAAAACATTTAATTTTTTTTAATCGATTTATCGATTACACGAGGACGTGTAAAGGTCAGAATGGCCGTGTCGTGTCATAGTAAATTCCTATTTTAGCAAAGATTAGAAATGGGTCGTGTCATTGTACTATTTAGGATTGTTTAATCATTTATCAACACTGGAATGTCAAATTTGGGCTACGTGGCCTTTAGCCAGGCGGTTCGATAGAACGTTGTTTGAGCGAGACGTCGTTTGGTCGTCGGGTGTGGTTCGATGTGTGTGAGGGGTATAAAAAGGTGCCGAGCGGAGTACTGGGGCACACTTTGAATGAGAACCTCAAACGAAACACATCGGAACTCGCTGCGCTCCTACAATAGCTGTTAATATGAAGCAAACTGAGGAGAATAAAGAGGCCACTCTCCCTTTGACATCAGAAGTGGGATCTGTGCCGCAACCTACAGCACCGGACGCATCGCTACGTGCAATTATGGAATTGCAAAGCCAAAGCATCATCGAACTAGCGAAAGCCATACAATCCTCGAGGGCCGAGTCGACTCAATGCAAAATGGTGGTGCTGCCCAAGTTTAATGCAGACCTTGCTGGTGCCAACGCTTCATCATGGTGCAACACGGTGGACATCATCCTGAGTGAGAAGCAGCTAAAAGGTGGTCAACTCGTTATGGCGCTTAGCAAGGCGTTGGAAGGAAGTGCATCGCAGTGGCTCTCTCTAATCAGCTACCCTGACATTACATGGCCGGATTTTAAGGAGCTTTTCGTGCAGCAGTTTACTTCTGTGGAAACGCCAGCTGCTGTGGCGTTGAGAATGCTGTCAAGTCGTCCAACCGAAGATGAAAACCTTGCTGTGTATGCCAGCCGCATGGTGACTACGCTAGTGACAAATTGGCGTGAGATGGATACTGAAAGTATTGCTGTATCAGTTACCCTTGCTCATTTGGCTAATAATATACCTCTAACTTGAGGTCTAGAGGTGAATTGCAGTCCGAGCTGAAGGCGTTTACTTTCAACAAGAGGAAAAGCACTTTTTCGGAACACCAAGGGATACCAGACCAAAAACGTCAAAAACTCGCAATCAAATGTCATATTTGTGGCAAACTGGGACACAAAATGGTTGATTGCAGATCCAGAAATCAAGAAACTCATTCAATGTATGGGAGTGGCCGAAATGACAAAGGCGAACGTCGACATCGGGACAAAGCAAGTGTAACGTGCTACAAGTGTGGTGAGCAGGGACACATATCGACGTATTGCACGAAGAAGGTGATTGGCGGCGGAAAAACAGAACTCCAGGAGAAGAGGGCCCAAAGGACAGATGGTACACCGAGGAGAAAAGTTAGCAATAACGTTTGATTCTGGGGCGGAAGGTTTTCTGATGAAAGAAAAGATAAGTACAAAACTTTCTTAAAAACGTATTAATAATATTGTGAAGCTAAAAGGAATAGCAAATGATAGCATTTACAGTACATGTCAGATATTTAGAAGTGTATTAATTAATGAATTGAAATGTTATTTCATGTAGTCCGTAGTGAACTTCTGCCAAATGACGTGGTGATTGAGCGGAAAATTCTCCATCAGGGTTACAAAGCAATTTTGTTTTCCGAAAATTTTTAATTGTGAGATCTTCTCTTCTCTTGATGATGAGCAGCTTGTAGAATATGATATAGAACTTGTATATGAAGCAAAACAGGGATTAAGACAGTTTATTGGATTATTTTCGACAGTTCATACAGGGATTTTCTTAATTGATGAACCTTTGTATTTTCTCAACTCTGAAAAAAATAAATTTGTTTGGAAACCAGAACATGAATTAATACGGTACTAGTCTTTTTTGACCCGCAATATCCAATCGAGCTACATACTGATGCCAGTTCAAGTGGTTACGGAGCAATCTTGCTCCATAAAATCAATAGTAAGCCGCATGTGGTGGAATATTTCAGTAAGGCATATAAATTAGAGACCTTAGCTGTTGTAAATTCTATAAAGCACTTCCGTCACTATTTACTGGGAAGAAATTTTGTTGTTTTACCGATTGTAATTCACTTAAAGCGTCGAGAACTAAACAAGAGTTAACTCCTAGAGCGCAAGGGTGGTGGGCTTTTTTACAGTCGTTCACCTTTGATATTGAATATAGGGAAGGAAAGAGAATGGCTCACGTTGATTTTTTGTCGAGAAATACTCTTTCTGCAGTAACTGGGTCTGTACAAAACAAAATTCCGGAGAAGCGAGTTAATTTGGCAGAAATTTCTTCTAACTGGCTCATCGCTGAACAGCGTCGAGATCCAGAGATTGCCGGTATTGTCAGCAAGCTAAAAACCAATGGACTTGCAGAGGATATAGCAAAGACATATGAATTGAGGGCATGGGTGCTTTGTCGTAAAGTACAACGAAATAGTAGGACTCTGTGTTTGCCAGTTGTGCCTCGAGCTTTTAAATAGTCTGTAATTAATCATGTTCATGTGTCAATTATGCAATTAGGTTAGGAAAAGACTCTTGTCTTTTGTGCTACTGACAAATGAGAAAAAAAAAACCAAAACAAATTAGACCCAAAACTTAGAGGACTATTTTCTAGTGACTGAAATTTTGAATGGAAATAGATATACGCTACAGTCATTGACTAACAAGTGAACGTAAAAGTATGCTCATGAAAACTTAAGAAAACTACCAGATGGACAACTACTTACCGATATGGATGTAAGTGAAGATTATACTGATTTGTGTGAAACCGTTGAAAGAGACGGTAGAAAGAACACCAATGAGGGTGTGGATAATGTTGCAACCGTTGAAAGAGACGGTAGATTGGACACCAATGAGGGTGTAGTCAATGTGGAAGCCGTTGAGAGAGACGGTATGAAAGACACCAGTGTGGGTGTTGATGAAACTATTGAAAAGCAGTAATGTTATTTGAAAAAAAAGGAGATGAAATCGGCGCATGCATCATAGTGCAAGCACAAGTGCAGAACATAAGTTTTGATCATGGCGTGTGGGGCATATGATGGTGTGGCTGTGGTTTGAAAAATCATGTATAATCTTCCTTGCAAAGAAACACTGACTTAATAATGACGAACTGAAATGATGTCGCTGCGAGGCTATTAATTGTTTTTGGAATGTAACATTTTGCAATTGAAAAGAAAAATATTGTATGTAATTATTTGATCAAACTGATCGATTTTTTATACTGCAAAGATAAATTGTGATTGCTTAGTTGAAAAGCTATAAATTGGTTATTTAGAAAATATACGGTGAAGAAGACTTGAGTACGGTCTACACGAGTACTGCCTACACGAGGACGTGTAATTGTCAGGACAGCCGTGTCGCTTTGGAGAAAGATTTAGTTTGTTAAAAATGTGTATGTCGGCGTAACTTATCGATTACACAAGGACGTGTAAAGGTCAGAATGGCCGTGTGTCATAGTAAATTCCTATTTTAGCAAAGATTAGAAATGGGTCGTGCCAGTGTACTATTTAGGATTGTTTAATCATTTATCAACACAGGAATGTCAAATTTGGGGTACGTGGCCTTTAGCCAGGCGGGACCTGCTAACAAACTAGCAAAGTAGGCTGGTTCGATAGAACGTCCCAGCCAACCAAACGCTCGCAAACGATATCCCAAGCGAGTGAATTGCGTGAGTTAACCCGGCAAAACTCTCGCATACGGGTCGGGAAATGATAGTAAAATGATTCATGTGTCGTTCAGTTTGTGGCAGTGAAAGTATCATTTACGATAGTCGCAAGCAATACGGTTAGCGTAGCTTTAAGCGGTATCTTTTGCGAGACTTTTTTGATAGTACTTGCGAGTCATTTAAAATATTTGTTTTTTATTTAAAATACAAAAAAAATATGTGTGATCCCTTATTGTCGGCCCCACCCGGCCCGCCGACTCACCTTGTCTGGGACTCGAACTCAGGACCGCGGCACTCTATACGCGGCACTGACATCTTAACGCTCACCGATACTATCGGGTCGCGCGTGACGCTGGCGAAATGACAGTGAAGAATGAAATCAACACGCCCGGGTGGTCGAATGGCAAGACATTTGGCTTGCGACGGCGAGGTCATGGGTTCGAATTAAACTCAAGGCATTAAATTAAAACCTACTTTTCTTGTTTTTTTTTTATTTTGTTTTTTTATTTTTGAGTTTTTTAATATTGTCTATATGTTTTCAATATTTTTACAATGCGCTTTGGTCCCAAACTCGATATTTTTCGTAATTACGCAAAATGCTCACATGCTGGCTCGCTTATGAGCTCGCTTGCGAGTGCTCTGCGTTAATAAAAATGAACTCTCATTCCTTGCTTACATGCGAGCTCGTTTGTGAGCATTCTGCGATAGTCTCGCAAAATGCTCGCATGCTGGTTGGCTGGGGTTGTTTGAGCGAGACGTCGTTTGGTCGTCGGGTGTGGTTCGATGTGTGTGAGGGGTATAAAAAGGTGCCGAGCTGAGTACTGGGGCACACTTTGAATGAGAACCTCAAACGAAACACATCGGAACTCGCTGCGCTCCTACAATAGCAGTTAATATGAAGCAAACTGAGGAGAATAAAGAGGCCACTCTCCCTTTGACATATATAAAAAAGAAAGTATGTTTGTATGTTTGTCCCTTATGGGCGTCTAAACCGCTGAAGTCGATCAGGAAAGTGTCATAGGCTATGTCTCATGTCTGTGAAATGGTCCAAAAATCGCGAAATTCGCCAAATTATACCGTTCATCCGATTGCAATGAAAATGTGTGAATAGTTGAACGCTTGCCCGGGAAGGTTTCTAAGTTGAAAAAATTTGCGGAAAACGGTCAAAAAACCGCGAAAATTGCAAAATTTACGTTTTCGCTAAAACTTTGGGAAATTGATCGACGCTTGCCCAGGAAGGTTTCCAAGTAGAAGAAACCGCGAAATTTGAAAAATGTTCGTTTGTTATAAAACTTTGGAGGATTCTGATTTCAAGATATGGGCGGGAAATAGTCAAATAATCGCTATAATTCATAAACTATACCATTCATCCGATTGCGATGAAATTTTGGTCAATGGTTAGACGCTTGGCCGCGAAGGTTCCTAAGGTCCAAAAATCGCGAAATTCGCAAAATAATACCGTTCATCCGATTGCAGTCAACCTTTGGGGAATGAATTGAAAGCTTGCTCGGGAGGGTTTCTAAGTTGAAGAAATTTGCAGAAAATTGTCAAAAAACCGAGAAAATTAAACAAATTTGCTGTTGCGGTAAATCTTTGGATGATGTTCGACGCTTGCCCGGAAAGGTTTCCAAGTAGAAGATATGGGCGGAAAATGGTCCAAGAACCGCGAAATTTGCAAAATGTTCACTTTTGATGAAGCTTTGAGGAATGGTTGTGAGCTTGCCCGCGAAAAAGAAAAAGGAAGTATTAACCAAACGGTCAAAAAGTCACGAAATTTGCAAAATATTCATGATTTTAGATTATCATGACGACGTGTATATAGAGAAAAAGATCGAACGGTCCAAAATGCTTAAACCGACATGCAGCCTGCACTAGATTGAATATATTTGCTCTCTTAAGAATCATAAGAACCCTGGCGACGCCGGGTATTCAGCTAGTAACTTATTAAAATAACAAAATTATTAACACAATATTGACAAAATTGACATTTGAACCATAGTAAAAACCAAATTAATTGACCAAATTTAATAAACCAAAGTTTTCGGGCTTATTTTAATTGAATTGAAATACTGTGGTCAAAATCGACCATCAAAATTTGATTTTCGCAGCGATAAATTCGCGAAACCGGCCACTGTGTGGCGGAAGCAGTTAGGCAACTGAGTCCAACTGACGTGTTTTGAATATGTCGTCTCATACATTTTCCATAACAGTTGACTGATGAGCTTTTAATCACGCCAACTGGTGTCCTTTAAAAGCCAATTGCAGCTCAATTCCAAAAGCCAAAAGTCTACCGTATCAGCATGGTGTCACGTCGCATCTTTCCGGCAATGTATACGTCGCCGGATCATCTACCGCCGCGCTCTCGGAACACCACTCTATATCTACTGCGTTGCTTCTTCATCATGGGTGTGAGGAAGCCACCGCAGCGTTTTTTTCTCGCCTACTGTTTGTGGTCCTTTGCACTGAATCTGAGCTCTACCTTTTATCTGCCCATTGGATTTTTAATCGGCTATGCTATCCACTTGTCTGAATTCTCGCCGGGTGAGTTACTTACTTCGTTGCAGGTGGTCTTCAATATCTGGTCGTGTTCCATCAAGGTGATGATAGTTTGGGTGCTGATGAAGCGCTTTGATGATGCGAATGATATACTTGATGAGTTGGACAAGCGCTTGACGCTGCCCAGTGAGCGACGAATCATTCACCGCGCTGTGGCGCTAAGCAATCGCATCTTTTTCTTATTCATGTCCATGTACTTGATGTATGGGATAAATACGTTTCTAAGTTCCATCGTAGTCGGACGGCCTCCTTACCAGAATTACTATCCATATTTGGACTGGCGATCCAGCACTTGGCAATTGGTCCTGCACACGAGTTTGGAGTCTTTTGGCATGTTTGGTGCCTGTTACCAGGGTGCCTGTGTGGACTGCTATCCGGTGAACTATATTTTTGTATTGAGGGCTCATGTGGCCATATTTGAGGAGCGCCTGCGAAGACTGGGCACAAATCCAGAGGAGAGTGCCGAACAACGCTATGAAAGGCTGGTGCAGTGCATACAGGATCATAAGACGATACAACGGTGGGTAGCAACAAAGAACTGAACAAATCAAGACTCTATATAGGTTTTAAGTTGCACCAGGTAACAACAATTGACTTCTTTCAGTGTATTGATGGGGCTTTGGTGAGTGTCTCTGGGGAAAAGGTTCTTTACGCCGGTATTTTTAGTAATTTAAGGCACCTTTTGTGGGGAAGCTGGAACCTTGATAAAGGTATCTTTACTATTTTTACTATTTTCGTAAAGTACTTCTTTTTAGCTTTAACATAAACTATCTCAAATATTTCTATTATTTTTTAAGTGAAGATATACCATTTTTAATACTTGTGTTCCAAATTATTAAATTTTCTGCTTCCCAAAAGTATGCAATGCAAAATCACTATCAGGCCTGTTCCCATTTCCGAGTGGAATTAAAAAGTAAAACGATCGCAATTCCGAATCGTTTTCATTTTGGTGTTCCCGTTTCCGAGTGAAATAGAAATCGATTGTCTTTTCGAATGAAAGTTCGAATCGTTATCGAATTTTAATTCAGCTATAAGGCAGCCTTAACAATTTCGATTTGCACTGAGCATGCGCTGATTCGGAATTGCGAACAGCTCGGTTTCATTTCGATCGTTTTTGCTTTCGTCTACAGGCAATTTTTGAGGTAAAAGTTTAAAATTATTGATTTTAAATCAAATTACACGCTTAATATATCTATTGATACTTCAAAATCTTGATAATGGGCGTATTCAGCAGATAAATCCGATTTACGATTTCTGATTTACGATTTGCGATTGCTTATAATTCTCTGCTGAATGACAATGATTGATAAGTTTAGGTTATATTCTGGCTTTAGTATATTTGGTCAAAAATACATTCACACCATAAAAAATTTAGGCTTTGAAAATTTATGCCTAGCGCTGTAAGGCTCCTCTTGGACTTATATAAGGACAACAGGCAGAACTTTTGGAACATACGCCTTGAAGAATATCCGATTGACCTTGCTTTCTGTTGTAGTAATCTGCGGCGTTTTCTACAGGTTGCTTAATAGATATATGGCACCCATCAATTGCCCCAATCGCTCCTGGGATTCCACGCGATTTTTATTTAGATATTTTTTTGCAGTAAAAGATTGTTGGGAGTCATTTGACCAATTCACATATGTTGGCATTAGAATCGATAGAGTCCCTGTTATGTTGTAAAATATTTGGTGGCCTGAACTTGTTGGAATGTCGAATCGACCGCCAACAGACGAGAAAGATTCCTGCTTACTTAGCAGCCAAATTGAATATAGCATCTTCTTTGAAAAACATACATTTGGAATTGTTTCATTCTCTGTTAGTGCCGTTGCATTTGCTGTTACACCAAGAAGTTCCAGGAAAACGCAAAGTTAACAGAATTCTATTATCATGCATAAAACATATTTCATACGAGTATATGAACCTCAGAAGTTTAGCGTGACATCCTAAAATGCGCCTTGAATTGGTCAATTCTGTACCTGGGAACTGTTTCCTCGTAGAATGATTTAGAGCGAATGCGATTCCTTTTGATTTTTCGATTGCCCCAATAGCGGCTACAAATGGGTTGCTCATTGACCAGATCAGCACTTATATCCATATTAAATTCATCCTCACAAAAGACCGTCCCAATTAAATTTATGTTTTCACAACTCATTTTATGCACAATTTTTGAGAGCTGTCAGTTTATTTTTATTAGTTTTGGGGTTAGCAGATGGCCGTGAAATCGGTAAACGGTCTTACCAATCATACATTTTATATGATTCCATCTTAGCAATCATGTTCGTCAAATTTATCAATCGCAATCGGCAATCACTGTATTCAGCAGGTAAAATCGGCAATCATAAATCAGAAATCGTAAACCGGATTTATCTGCTGAATACGCCCAATATTTGACATGTTAAAATAAAAATACTTGCAAGATGAGAAGATTCACCGTTGCCAAGAAAATTGCCGTTTACTTTTCATTCCACTGACACTTAGGCAAAACTTTTGAAACCGAATAGCTTGATCGTTTTTCGGAAATGGTAACAGCTACCAATACCGATTCCACATGATCTGATCGAAAACGGGAACAGGCCTGTATAATTGGCAATTCGTATGTATTGAATTCGTATGAAATTTTTGAACTTAAAACCATTGGCATTAAAAAATTGGGAATTTCAAATAAATGTATATAAAACTGTAGATCGTAGCATTAAACGAGAGCGTAAGTTAAAGTAGGTCCTGCCCGACTTCGATATACCCGTTACTCAGGGCAAATAGTGTTTAATAGCCTTTCCCCATGTTAATTAACAGAGCATTAACATTAATGTGGCCATTTCAACATTATGTGAGCAAAAAGTGCACTTAGCGCCAAAAATTATGCAACGTTCTTTACAACCTTTATAACTCTGTCATTTATTATCCGATCTTTATGAAACATTCAGAGATTGTAGATATTGGGCACATACACTACACTACACCACAAATATGAGCTTGATATTTTTAAAATTGTTGGAGTTATTCAACATTTTTTACTGTGGGGGCGGGAGGGGATGGCCAAAATTTGAAATAAACTTGATCTGCGTAGGGATAATAGGAGTCTACATACAAAATTTGGTGGCTTTAGCTCTTCTAGTCTCTGAGATCTAGGTGTTCATACAGACAGACGGACATGGCTATCTCGACTTGGCTGTTGATGCTGATTAAGAATATATATACTTTATGGGGTCGGAGATGCTTCCTTCTGCCTGTTACATAAATTTGCACGACTTTAGTATACCCTCTTTACTCTACGAGTAACGGGTATAAAAATTCATATTCTCGAACGAATGGCGGAAAAGTTGGGCGAAGCAGGGCGAATCAAAGGAGAAGACGAAGGAGCTCAAGCGCATGGGTGCCGCGCAGCTTGAAGCGCTTGGTGAAGGCAAGCGCCGAATTTAAGAGAAGACTTATACAGAAGTTATAAAGGTTTAATAAAAAACAAAACAAATAGACATACTGATCGAGTAACAAGCTTTTTTGTTACTTTTCTTTCCGATTTTAGTTCAATAAAATCAACAATTTTTATTCGATTTTGTGTGCTGTATTTGATGCGAAAATAAGCGAGATTTGTGTCCATGCGGGACCGATACAACGACAGAAGAAGTGTGAGCTGGAGTAATGTCCGCTTTAAGCTTGACTGCGATCGACTGTCACAGAAACTTATAATTTACAATGATATTAATACAACATTTACACTAGGACTGCGTAATGCGTTAATAGCCAACATTTGGCATTTTTTGTATGGGAAATAAGCTAACTGTTAGCTACTTAGAGGTTACATACTGTTAACTGGCTTGAAAAAAGCCAGTTTTCAAACATTTTTCCTGAGAAGACCTTTTAAATTATTTAACCAAAATTTTTACACATTTAACTGTATTCTAAAAGTTTTTATTGGTAAAAATTATAATTGGGAAAGCTGCTAAAGCTGATCTCCAGGAGCTCCACTAAAAAATGGAGACTTGCGGCGTACACGATGTCTCTGGACTGGATCATCCAAAAATCGATTTTCAAAAAAAATTTACTTTATGTAACCCCTTAACGCATAACGCAGTCCTAGTGTAAATGGCCTATTAGTTACGTTAAACTGCACCAAGGGACTTATAAGGTTGTGGCCCTTCACGTTCAGGCTGGCTTGCTTGCGTACCTCGGTGTTGCTGTGCCGGATGCAGTGCGTCGCTCTGGAGAGATCGGGCCACGGCCGATCTGGTTCGTCTTGATCCTTGCCGTGGGAGCCGTCCTAATGGCCGGGAGCCGTTCCACGACTTGCTTGATGGGAACGTGCGTTCCCGCGTGCACTGTGGCTGCCCTCCACCGGATGCAGTGCGTCGCTTTTGGCGGGATCGAGTCAGAGGCCTACTTGGTTCGACTTGAGGCTTGTCGTGGGAGCCACCCCAGTGACCGGGAGCCGTTCCAAAGACTTGCTTGAACGCGCGTACCCGTGTGTGCCGTGGCTGTACCCTACCGGATGCAGTTGGACCAGGCCAGGAGCCGATTCGTATACCGCACAGCCTGTAGCTCGCCTACCGCCGACGGGAAACCGCACGGTGGGTGTCGGAACGGGCAAGCGACGGCGCTGTTCAGCCGGGAATCCCGTCCAGACACAGATGCCGATTCGAAAACCGCACCTTGGTCCCTTGGTGGGGAGCGCGTCGTAGCCGATTCGGAAACCGCACTACGGGTGTCCCAGAGATGAGTTGGTAGTTGGTACTTACTCGTTGATCTGCTGCTCCAAGGTGTTGACTCGACCGATGCCGCGCACTAAGTGAACTACTAGTGTGCTCGGGCTCTACTTTTATAGCCCGCTGGGCGCTGTCGGTGTCGACAGCGCTGTCGATGAATTAATCGATAGGTCTATCGTCAGCTGTTGCTCGATCGCTGTCATGGCGGCTTATTTGCAGCTATTGCTAAGGCGCGCTTCGGCCTCTGATTTGAATGTGCGCGCGTTGTTTAAATTTAATTAACTAATTTTAGTTAAACTATAATATAGGACTTCTGGTGACTTATTACTTCTAGGACTAATTAATACTAATTATATTATTTTTAGCTATACTAATGTTGCGAGCCCCTGGAACATCGCAGTTTATTCTATGTCTATGGGGTTGATGCATTAAGAATTAAGTGAAATAATCATAGTTTAGCTTTATTGTAATTGTGTTGTTGTTGATAATTAAGGTACGATTTTAAGGCTCGTCTTATTAATTCTTAAGGACTATCAAAATCACTGGCGGCATTGGTCTGCTCGGGTTATGGACGTGCATTTGCCAGCTCTTTCCAAGACCCCGAAATCACACAAAATATTGAGCAAAAATGCAGCCGTCCATAATGATGTTTGAGGTTTTATTGCACCGATTGTCCAACTCCTTGCCTATTCTGCGAAAGCGGGCCTTTAATAGTCCAGAAGCATTTTCTACTACTCTCCTTGCCTATGACAGGGCTTAGTTTTTGAGTCCCCCTGTGCCGAAATGCTGAAAGGGTATGGCTTTATTAGGCTTGCCGAAAATTTATATGCCGAGTCCCCCAGCAGAACAACAGGTACGTCAAAGCAGCAGTCAGTTTAATATAAACTTCCACACAATAACAAAACTTCCATCCAAATATAAATCAACCAAATCAGAGCATCGGCTGTTTTGTCCATGTTTTTTCAATGGAAAGGGCAAAATTTTCCAGAAATGAAAATGATAAAAATGATGCCAGTGGAAAGGATAATAAGGCTTAAGGCTAATGAAATAAACAAAAAAAAAATCGAAAAAAATTGGCAAAGGCAGAAGACCCCCTTAAGCCAGATACACTTTGAACTTATTATAAGTATTGAGGTTTCTGGAATAAATTTTAATAAATTAACAAATTTTTTAAGATTCAAAACATAGAATATTTTGCACTAGTTTTATAAATCATCAAAATTCTTCCTTTAAGTGTAAATTGTAATTGAATATAGTCTTAATTAAACCAAAAAGTAATAAGTTAAATTGCCAAAATTAGTTCTTAATATATTCCGAAGAGATTTCGGTTCAGTATTAGGGAAATGAAAACTATTGTCTTGAATCAAGAATTTTAATACCAAATGGATAAAGTTCTTAATTTTTTTCTAGCTTGGAGGAGTTTATTTAAGTTCTTTTTGATATAACTAGCTTTGGTTTTATTTGGTTTTCCTTTTTAGCTTCTGCGATTGCATACGTCCTGTAATTTCTGGCACAATTTTTGTACAGCTTCTGGTGGTGGGTCTAGTGCTGGGCTTTGCCCTCATAAATATCGATTTGATTGCCAACTTGGGTTCGGCCATTGCTGCCTTAACTTTTATGATTGCTGCACTGCTGCAGACAACACCGTTTTGTATACTCTGCAACTATCTGACAGACGATTGCTACAAACTAGCGGATGCGTTGTTTGAGTCCAATTGGATTGATGCCGAGCAGCGATACAAAAAGACTGTGCTATACTTTCAGCACAATCTACAGAAGCCAATAACCTTTATGGCTATGAATATGTTTCCCATTTCGGTGGGCACCAGTATCAGTGTAAGTTTTTGTGTCATATCTCTTGTCAAAGTAAAATATATGTTTAGTTCTCTTTAGAAATACAAGAAAAGTGTTAAGGCTGCTTTAAAATAGTAATTATTTTATTATGACTTTTTCAGGTGACTAAATTTTCATTCTCGGTGTTTACACTGGTGAAGGAAATGAATATAGTTGAACGATTGGTCAAATCAAACGACGACGAGTAGTCGGCATCCTGTGTCAGCATTTCTTTATCTATTTTGTGACGACCCATTAAGTATGCCGCCCCCAATTATAAATATACTAGATGGCCCGAAGAACTTCGTACCGCCTCACAGTCAATAAATGTAGTGATAATGAAAGCACGTAATTAATGAACTTAAATTAACGCAATAAAATGATTGCACCAAATTTATTAAGATCAATAATTTAATTTTTCTGCAAGGATTACACTTAAGTTAAGTTTCTGCAATGATATACGACATTTTGTTTGTCAACAGGCGCATGAACAAATGAACCGGATGGTGGGTCGAGTCATTGTGCAGATTGCTTTCAATGAGAGTTTGTGCGCCACTGTGCCTTTGTCCCGAGTGATGATTTACTTAAATTTTGGCCGCTGAGGACTGTTTCGCGATGTTTCATGTCAATAGTTTGAAGGTTTAACGGCAAATTTTAACGCTAAATAAGCTTAACGGCATTCTTCTAACAATTTGGCCTCTATTCTAGAAGAAGCAACTACAATGAGAAAAAAATCAATCTTAAGCTTAGATTATAGTGTCGAAAACAAGACGAATATCTCAACTCAATCTTATAAAAAGATGGTTTCTACGCGACTTTAAGTGAAACAATCTCATTATACCCTGTTCCCAATGAAAATGGGAAAAGGGGGATCATGAAGTTGTGCAAAAGTATGTAACAGGTAGTTTGACTCAAGCTTCGCTATTATGGTTTTTTATACTCTTGAAGATTAAAATTGTATGAATGTTTGTAACGCATAGAATGGAAGCATTTGCGACCTTATAAAGTATATATATTCTTGATCAGCATCAACAGCCGAGTCGATTGAGCTATGTCCGTCTGTCCTTCCGTCCGTCTGTCCGTCTGTCTGTCCGTATGAACGCGTCGATCCCAGAGACTATAAGAGCTAGAGCCACAAATTTTTGCATGAGAAGAATGGCCATTGGAACTTGATATTGTTACTCACTATTAATAAGTCAATTCATACTTTTTTTATAAGTTAATACATATTCACAATTTTTTGTACAATAAACTAAATTTATAATTTTGAAACTAAATAAATTGATTGAAATTAGTGTGCTGCCTTTAAATTGGATATTATCTTAATAATAGATCCACGGGATATGTTCAATTCAGATTCAGATCAAATGGATATTAAAAGGATATTATTAATATATCCTTGGGATATGGCATTAAGATCAAATGGATATTAAAAGATATTAATAAAAGATCAAATGGATATTTTAGAAAGATTCAATGGATTAAAAAAAAATAGGGGAAAGTTAACTTCGGCTCGGCCGAAGTTTTGTATACCCTTGCAGCTTCCATTGAAAACTAAAAGTTTTTTCTAACTAAGACTACTTTTTGGACCTTACTTTTCTATGGGATCTATACTATATAGATGTCTGATTTCGACCAAACTTGGATATTATGGAAAAGCATAATACACTGTTAATTACGAAATTTGGAGGCGATCCCATTCAAAACAAAAAAGTTTTTCTCACTAGAACTTCTTTTTCGACCGATCATTCCTATGGGAGCTATATGCTATAGTCATCCGATTTCGACCAAACTTTGTAGAATTGTGTAAAAGTATATAAAATAGGTGTATGCCAATGAAGGCGTTTTCATTAAAAACAAAAAAGTTTTTCTCACAAAACTAGTTTTTCGACCGATCGTTCCTATGGCAGCTATTGCTATAGTCATCCGATTCGGCCTGGTAATGGCGTATAAAAAAAGTTCTGAAAGTGGTGAGGATACTTTGGGGGGTGACAAAACGAGAAAGAAGTGAATAAATACATCGTTCGTTGTCTGTTCTGCTATCTCCCCACGAAGCTGTGGTACAAATAGGCTTCACTTTTCGAACCGCTGACTATGCATTTAGCTGCCATAGGAACGACCGTTCGAAAAACTAGTCTTTGTAAGAAAAACTTTTTTGTTTTGTTTTTAATGGAAACGCCTCCAAAGTACGTATTTCTTAGTTGACTATCCTTTCCGATGATTTCACCAAGTTTGGTCGAAATCAGTCATCTATATAGTATTGATCCCATAGAGAAGTAAGGTCCAAAAAATAGTCTAAGTGAGAAAAACTTTTTTGTTTTTATTGAAAGCTGCAAGGGTATACAAAACTTCGGTCGAGCCGAAGTTAACTTTCCCCTATTTTTAACAGTTCAAAAGGATAGTGTTTAGCTATACTTTGCATATTTTGATATCCATTTTTCGAAAATTAATTGACTTCGAAAATATGCAATGGATCTTAAAAAGGATATTGCAATATCCAGTCCAAATGGATACGGCAAAATCATCCCGGGGATCATCGAAAACAATCCTTTTTTCTGTGTACTATACACTGGCAGGTATGGAAAATGCATCATAACGAAGCGACCAAAAAAAAAGTTCAGATTTTTTAGGATCACGTGGATAAGCGAAATAGTGCAAAATGAGTCATTCCAGACCCAATGCATTGAGTGTTATATCGATATTTTCTTAAAAAACTTATTTTAGGACCACAATTAGCAACATATTGTGATATTACTGATTAAATATAATAAATGACACATGGGGAAGAAAATTGGCCAGAGCATACAGAATGTCTTAAACAAGTTTACTGGCTGGTTACAAATATTTATTTAATTTGATCTTCAATTGAGTAAGTTTTAAAGAATTTTTATACCCTTGCAGAGGGTATTATAAAATTGTGCGGATGTTTGTAACGCATTGAAGGAAGCATCTCCAACCACATAAAGTATATGTATTCTTGATCAGCATGACGAGCTGAGTTGATTTAGCCTTGTCCGACTGTCCGTCTGTCTGTTTCTATGCTATCTCCTCCGTCAGTTTAAAAGCTATCCTCACCAAACTTTGCACGAAGTCTTCTGGTACATATACGCTGCACATTTGTCGGAACCGGCCGGATCGGATAACTATAGCATATAGCTGCCATAGGAACGATCGGTCGAAAAACTAGTCTTAGTGAGAAAAACTTTTTTGTTTTTAATGAAAACGCCTTCAAAGTACGTATTTCTTAGTTGACTATCCATTCCGATGATTTCACTAAGTTTGGTCGAAATCGGATGACTATAGCATATAGCTGCCATAGGAACGATCGGTCGAAAAACTAGTTCTAGTGAGAAAAACTTTTTTGTTTTTAATGAAAACGTCCTTTTATTGGCGTATTCTTAATTTATATACTTCAAAACATTTCTACAAAGTTTTATCAAAATCGGATGACTATAGCATATAGCTGCAGTATGAATGATCGGTCGTAAAAGAAGTTCCAGTGAGAAAAACTTTTTTGTTTTAAGTGAGATCGCCTCCAAATTTTGTAATTAACAGTGTTTTATGCTTTTCCATGATTTCACTAAGTTTGGTCGATATTAGACATCTATATAGTATAGATCCCATAGAAAAGTAAGGTCCAAAAAGTAGTCTTAGAAAAACATTTTTGTTTTCAATGGAAGTTGCAAGGGTATAAAAAAAAAATTTTTTTTAATTTTTGAGCCTATAAGCTTCGTTGTTTGTTGACAATCAATAAATACAATAATAATAATTCTTAGTTTTATAGCTTATCGTTTAATTTCTCATATTCTAATTTATCAAAAAAGCAATAGTTTTTAATTTCCAATTTCCATTGATACACAATAAAAAAATACAACACCAATGTATAAACAACTTTTTGTGTTTACAAACAAAACCAAAAGAAGAATCGAAAAAACATGAACACGCCGCAAGTTTCTTCTCTGTTTATTCTCATCGTCAGTTGCCGATTATTTTCTTTCTTCTAAAATAAAACTTTTATGAGCATTTCCCTCTCGCTTGCACTCACATTTGTTGTCAAACAGCTGATCATATAGTGCGCATGCTCCGAGAGCTTTGACAGTTCAGGAGAGAAATTCAAAATGTCAAAATGAAAAGAAAATCTAAAAAATTGTATTGCATATATTTTCTTTGCCGCTTTTCACGTCAGCTCATAGCTCAGCTGACTGAGTCATCAGCAGAAATTTCCCCTGGCGCTTTTTCTCATAAATCAAAATGTATATTTCGTCGCAATGTGAATGGTTACACGTGCGCTGGGTGTTTGTATGTGTATTTTTATGAGGTGTACAATTTTGCTAATGAAATACTTCCGGTTGACAATTAATTGTTGACTTGTGGATGGAGAAATCAGAGAATAATGGAAAATGTTGTTCACAAATTGCCATTAATTTGAAGAGCTATCATCAAACTATTTGTTACCAGAAAACACTTTGAAAGTATTCGAAAATGTTTCAAAAGATTTTGGAAATATTTTTAAAACAAATAAAAATATAATGCTTAGGTATAGTAAACTTTTTGTTAGGGGTCTCGGCTTCTGATGTATTTTTTGTGCTTATTTGTTTTGGACAAATCCCATTTAATTTTTTTTCTTCAGAGATTGAACAACGTTCGCTTTGTCAGCTGTGGACTTAGAATTGTATTTACTTAAGGGGGTCTTCTGGTTTAGAGAGCCGAATTTGACCCGTTTTATTAAAAATTGTGGAAAGGAAACGCGTAAAGATTTTTAAAATCAGTTTTCTTGCATTTGGTAGGGCAATTTATTGATATAAATAAAAAATTAAAAAGTTTTCTACGGCTCGGCCGAAGTTTTGTATACCATTGCAGATTGTTTTTCTAAATAAGACTACTTTTCGGACCTTACTTTTCAATGGGAACTATACTATATTGATGTGCGATTTCGACCAAACTTAGTGCAATCATGGAAAAGCATAACAAACTGATAATAACAAAATTTGGAGGAGATCCCAATTAAAACAAAAAGGTTTTTTTTCACTAGAACTTCTTTTTCGACCGATCAGCTTTATGCTATTGTCATCCGATTTTTACAAAACGTTGTAGAATTATGTAAAAGTATATAAAATAAATATATGCCAACGTAAGGGACGTTTCCATTAAAAACAACAAAGTTTTTCTCTTTTAAACTAGTTTTTCGACCTTTCGTTCCTATTACAGCTTTATGCTATAGTCGTCCGATCAGGCCGGTTCCGACAAATGTGCAGCGTATTTGTACCAAAAGACTTCGTGCAAAGTTTGGTGAGGATAGCTTTAAAACTGACGGGAAGATAGCATAGAAATAGACAGACGGACAGATGGACGGACAGGGCTAAATCAACTCAGCTCGTCATATATACCTTATGTGGTCGGAGATGCTTCCTTCTATGCGTTACAAACATCCGGGAAATTTTATAATACCCTCTGCAAGGGTAAAAAAAAGTGAAATTAAGGTGCGGTTAAGAAGTTCTCGGCCTCCAAAGAATGGTCTCCAAAAAAAAGTATGTCAAATGTTCGCACGATTGCGGGAGTATTCTACATCTCAGAAAAAAACCAAAAAGGGGGAATTAGTTAGCATGAATGCCTTTATCGTGTGAGCCTCCAGAAAATAAATAAAAAAATTTTTGTAGAAGTGGTCATTTGAAAATAAAAAATCGTTTTTTCACCTTTCGGCAAAGATCGAGGTTCACACTCCGTTAATTCTGCGTCGTTTGATGCTTATTTCATCAAAATCGGTCCAGAAATACTTGAGTTTTCGTGCGAACATATTTGGAAAACGTGGTTTCGAGAAAAGCGAGTTTAAAGCTTACAGTTACTAGGAAATTAGGGTCACCTTGGGTCACTAAAAGGGCTACATCTCCTTAATTATTTCGATTCTTGAAAAATCCATTTGGGAAAATATTTTTGAATATCTAAGCTAAAGAAATAGGCAAGAAAAAAATTCGAAAAAATTCTAAGCCTGAAGACCCCCTTAAAAACTAAATAATAAATTGGTGACCAAGTGGGATCATTTCCCATATTACTAGAAAAGGTTAAACTTAAACTTATTCTATTTATTACCAAATTTACCAAATTTAATACTGACAAAACAGTTAATGTTTAGATTATGGAATTCTGTAGATATTGGTACCCAAGTTTGGGTAGGTCTAGGTAGGGGCGGTTGGAGATTATCTCTCTTACGCCAAAATCCTATCCTATCAATGGAGCTATATGAAAAATGTGGTGTTGCTACAGGTAGCCTTGATAAATTCATATGGTTCCGTATCAGGCAGAGAGTGCAAACCGAGGAAAGTGTGAGTCAGACTCTTCATTTTCTTTGTCCCGGGGGTTTCTGCTGAAGCCAGCAAGGTCTATATGTAGCTGTTTGCTCGTTAGTCTCGTGTAATGAGCCATCTCATTGTTATTAATTGTTACAGCGGATTTTGCATATTTTTAAACTTTAATTTCATAATGGCTTAAATTATTATTTCATAAGCTGCACTGTCAGCAAAAGACAATATGCAGTGAACAAATTGACAAAAATTTGTTAAAAACACATTTGCCCTTGTCTACTTGGGTTAAAATCGGTTTGAAAATATGCAAAATCCGCTGTCTAGTTATTATGATACTGACAGTGTCATCATCAAAAAATTGGTTTGGTGTTGGTGACCTGCTACTTGAGCTATCGATATCCCTGTGACATGGGTCCCAAATAAGGTGTACGTTGGATTGCTCTGCCCTCTCTTGAAAAGAATTGCTGCATTTAGTTAGCGATACCTACACAGAAAAAACGAGAGCGTAAGCTAAACTCGGTCCTGCCCGACTTCGATATACCCGTTACTGAGGGCAATTAGTGTTTAATAGCCTTTCCCTAAGCTAATTAATAGAACATTAATGTGACCATTTCAACATATTGTGAGGAAAAAAACGCATGTGGCGCCAAAAAGTATGCAACGTTTTTTAAAACCTAAATAACTCTGCCATTTATTATCTGATCATTATGAAACATTCACTACACTGCAAAATATGAGCTTGATATCTTCAAAATTGAACATTTTTTATTGTGTGGGCGGGAGGGGACGTGGCCAAAATTTGAAATAAACTTGATCTGCGTAGGGACAATTGGATTTTGCATAAAGACCTTGCCATGTAGCCATACAAAGTTCAATTGGTGCAGCAGCTAAAGCCAATTGACCATCCGAATCGTCTACAGTTCGCAAATTGGGCGGAAGATCATTTGGCCGAAGATGGTGTATTTTTTCGAAAAATCATCTTTTAGGATGAAGCACATTTCCACCTTGGTAATTATGTTATTAAACAAAATTGTCGCATCTGGGGCACTGAAAATCCGCATATCGTCGTCGTGAAGCCAATGCAACCACCACGTGTCACTGTTTGGTGCGGATTTTGGATTCGAGGCATCATTGGTCCATTTTCTTTGAAAATGAAGAAGGAGCTACCGTGAGCGCTACCACGCAATGTTAAGTGATTGGTTCTTCGAGGAAATTGAAGCGGAAGACTTGGACGATATTTGGTTACAACAAGACGGCGCTAAGTGCCACACAGCGCACGCCACAATAGATCTTCTGCGCCATATCTTCGAAAATCGAATAATCAGCAAAAATGGAGATGTAAATTGGCCGCCAAAAAGCTGTGATCTGACACCGTTAGACTATTATCTTTGGGAAGCGGTCAAGGACGAAAGTTATGCAAGCAATCCTGAAACAATTGATGATATACGTGCCGAAACAATTGAAAATGTTTTCACAAATTGGGTGGATCGGATGGGCTACTGTCAATTCAGACGTAGTAGTCATTTGACCGAAATAGTTTTTCATAAATAAATGGCATGAAGCAACCTTTCCAATAAATGTTTAACCTTTGAAAAATATCGAGACTTTTTTTAACGGACCACCCTGTATTTAGTAAGAAGCGTCCTTCTTAACATAAAAAAGCCGTGTATTTTTTACCAATTCGTTCAAATTCACCAAAAATAGGGGAAAAATGGTTTAAAGACCTAAAATATTATGAACCAAGGCTTAAACCAAAACCATAGGTTTGACAAGCTAAGGAAACGATTCACATTTCCGTAAGACTAAGACTTAGAGTCGCGTACTGATTTCAAGAGGCTTGCAGCCTTGGTTCCAGTTACTATTTTAAGGCCTGTATTCAGATGTGAATTAATTCGATTTAAAGTAAACATTTCATACAAAAATGACAAAAGAAAAGTAAAAATAAAATTTTGCTTTAAAATTTGTATGAAAATTTTACTTGACATCGAATTAATTCACAATTAGATGCGGGCCTTAAAATGGGAGATTTTGAAAGGTAATATTTGGTGTTGCCCAACACTTCTGAATCTAACTATTTGCTACCAGTTAATTTCTAGCTGCATTAGAATTATGTGTAGGACAGTATTCTCTTTCTAATAGTTGACAATTTCTCTGCAGGGAAGACCAATCTAATCAATGGAAGAGAGCATATGATATCGCCAAGTGCACCGGAGCTGCATATTTCAGTGTGTCTTTCTCAGGACTGACTACCATGCTGATACTCCGTTAATCCATAGTTGGTATCTTGGGGACAATTTCGACATTAAGTTCAACATTTTATGGCTTTGCCATTTAGGTCAGAAATACAATCATTTTGGATTTTATATTGCTAAATCTTCAGTTGTGGGCTCAAAATGCAATCGAAAACAAGTGCCTGCTGCTTTTGATATTCAAAATTCGGCTTAAAATGTACATTTGCTATGAAATAATAAAATTTTTAATATCTAAGTTAATATATGTGACAGTGAAACAAGGATATAAGAGTGGCCCCGTTGTGCTTTGGGATGGCGATAACTGGAATCTTGTATTTACTGGTGAAAAGTACAAATTTCGCTGTTGATGGGCTAACGCTTAACCCAAGCTTTCTAGGCCAGGTGTTAAAAATTTAAAACACAAATGATCTGACTTTAGAAAGCAGGAATTTACTTACAAAATATGATTGCTCTCGCTTAAGTAGCCTCTGAGATCTACAAAGGAATTCATATTTTCTCCAATCAGGCGATACAACGTCAATTACAAAATCTTTTTTAACTTTCAGTTCATGACTTAATATTGAGCGCAATGTCAGTGAACAATTCGGTTGTGCACAGACCGACACAGGTTATACTAAAATGTTTTTGGTCTTTGATGTGTGCAGAGCTTGGTGAAAAACCTGCGTTAAGGGGAATTTAGGAGCTCTATTTCCTTTTATAGTTTATATCGTTAACCTTCATATTCAAGAAATATTCAATATTCTCAATTGTGAAAACTCAGCAAGCGCATCATGCAAAATATGGAATGAGGAATGGAACAAAATTGTTGGCTTTAAGCCAATTTATTTTCGAGGAATCTCTCCACGACAAACGCGTGGCTGCTTCTGCTAAAATGTGTGCGGAAACAAACATTGCACCCTCAAAAATCATGCAAGAGCAGTCGTTACTGACAGTAGAGAATCGAACCTTTCGCAGAACTTTAATTTTGAATTTCTTTCTTGTTCTGCCAATGTGATTGTGATTCCTGCTGTAGTTTATCTAGAATACTTAAACATTGACCATAATCGTTCTGAGATCCTTTTGTAATTATAGTCATAGATATGAAACCAATAAAACTATCTTTTCTTTAATTCAGTGGCGGGCACACAAATACAATGACATGTAAGACTTGCATTTGTGTGCGTAAGAAAAAAACGAAGTTGGCTTCATGCGTGACGTTTTAATGCTTTGCACTGCGCAAAAAAAGGAAACATCAAACTTAAAAAAATGATTTGCGTCTTGCTAAATATATTAATGATGAAATAACTTCGTAGAGTAAACAGCTCTGGAGAATTTTCACAAATAATTTATTAGAAATTTTTATTAAATTTATATTTCTGAATTTCAAATTTCCTAAACAATGCCAAGCAAACGCAAACGCTCCATTTCGCGTACTAAAAAGGCTAAACGGGGATCCTGGAATACAAGCCAAGAGGATGAGCCTATTGCCGTAGCCACTTTAGCTCAAATGACACCAGCAGTGGCTTCACAGAAGGGCCAACGGAAGTCCAGGTCGAAGGCCAAGGCTACATCCGACTTGAAACAACTGACAGAATCTATACATGACGCAGCGATGTCAGAGGAACTGGATAGCGAGTGGATGATGACCGAACAGGAGCTGCCACCTTCAAAAACATCCGTTATGGTGGTTCGCTTAATCTTGCTGGTGCTGATCATAATTGGAATTTATATAATTGAGAAAATCTGCAACTCAATTATGCACTATCGCGAGTAATAGGATTGGATTGAAAACTGCACGGATACTTTGATTACTAATTACATAAATAAGAAAGCAAATTCAAGCATTAGATTTAACAAATTGATAATTCGATACTAAATAGCAACAATTCAAACAACAAATAATAATTAATTACTAAATAACAAGAAAAAACAAAAAAAGGAAACATCAGACTTAACAAAATGAAATGATTCTTGAAAAATATTTTAAAGCTGAAATGATTAAATACTGAAATAAATAACAAAATACAAAACAATAATAAATTAAAGTGCATATAATAAATTGCGCAGCGAGACCTTGCTTTGTTGGCGGCTGAACAGCAACTGATTTGATTTCCGATTGCGCTTCGTTGTCGAAATTCAGCGAAGCGAACAAAACACCGCGCACGAGTTAAACCGAAGACGCTTGCCGACGCCACACGACCGTTTACACTGTCGGTGTCTCGGCAGAGCGCCGGCAGAATAACTCCCAGAATCGCGAGTCTGGCTCGCGCCCGCCACTGCTTTAATTTGAACGTAAGGATAAAGCCTGTCACGGAGAACGCATAAATGCGCTCGTAAAAAAACTCCATATAAGAAAAAACGCTGTAAAACCTTTCGCACAGGTCTTACGTTGTGTACGGAGATAAACAAGCAGAGGGTTAGTAAAATCCACACGGGCGAGGTCGCGTTGCCACTCGCTCTCAATGTGTGGATTTTATTGAACAGGCATCCATCTAGTTTGGATACCTACATTTTTAGAAGCTTGTCAAGTCCAATCACGGTATCTAGTTGTGTCTTATAAGAAATGTCTAATTTATTTTGATATTCCCTGAAAAATTTATTTATGTACTTTAATGGCCTGTTTACTTTGTAAACCAATTTTTATGAGTTTTCAAATATTTGGCCTGTTGGCACATCCCGTTTAGATTGTGTAAACAACATTAGCCTGCATTTGTTTATAACAAGTTTGATTTAATCTCTACACAAGCCAGTTGCTTCATTTCATTTTAAGCCTCATTATAATTATAATACATCTTAAAAAATTATTCTACTTTCCTTTGATTTCACCAAAAAAAAAAAAAAACATCTAAATTTGCATTTACTCTAATCACTTTCCTCAAGGCCAAAATAATTTGTAGAAGAACTTTAAATAGCCCCAGAAAACAACACAAAAAACACGTTGACTGACGATAAAAATGAGCAAGTGAATTTGCTCTATTGTGTCCACCGATGCGTTGTGTTGAATTTGAATGAAAAATGTGTAGCTAAATATTATTGAAAACAACAGAAAAATGCCAACAAACTGCCAGCGACTGCCAAAAAGTGAGGGGCGCGGAGGATCAGCGCTCGTCGGTCATTTTCGGTTGGGCCAGCAGCGAAGAGAACAGCGTTTGCCATCTAAATTTAGAACAAGCACACGTAGTTGGGGATCTGTCGATGCGGCCCCAATTTTTTTTTAAAGGCAAAACAGCAGCAGACAATGAAAATTAAATTTAGCCTAATTGAATTGCCTTCTGATAGCAAACGTTTGAGTTACTTGGAACCACTTGAAATGCTTAACCTAAACTCTCAGAAATCATGTAAAACATTTCACTTACAAGTTGGCTGCTGCTCTTCAGAAAATATTGTGAGCCAAAAAAGCAGTCAGAAGTCAGCATACGTGTCGTTGATATTTTTAAACTGCAATAATTTTCTCAGGGGCTTTTTGAACAATTAACTTTTATTTCACTATTATGTGGACTTTTCCTTATTATTCACATTTATTTTGTATGTATCATCAAGATTATGCCACTTTTTCTATATTAGATGCAGATATTCACGCACACTTTTTAATTCATATATATATATAAACGAGTATATACCAATAAGCAAATAGAATTGATATACTTATATTTCTGGAAACACTTTTCACTAATCGTTTCCACACGATTTTCAATTTCAAATTAAATTTGTTGTAAAACTTTGGGAACAGCCCGCAAATGATAAATATTTTTATATATTCCTTCACCCGTTCAGCAGCGAAAAGTATATTGGGGTAAAAATAAACTCTGAACACACACGAGCGCGTTGCGCGGTGGTTGGATACGCCGCCACAAAATCCAAACCAATTCACGCCAACGATCAGCCGAGAACTGTCAGTTGGCTGAGATCTGACAATTGTCTGGGGCTGCTGTTGGTATTTTTTGTATTTTTTTGGTATAAATTAGGTTCTTTTTCAAAATGCTTTTCACAGTGGGGGAAAACACTGTCGGGTCCAAAAAATTGCAAAAAAATGTATTGTATTAATAACTAGCTGAATACCTGGTGTCGCCCGGGCTCTTATGATAATATTCAATCTAGTGCAGGCTGCATGTCGGAATAAACATTTTGGACCGTTCGATCTTTTACTCTATATACACGTCTTCATGATAATCTAAAATCATGAATATTTTGCAAATTTCGTGACCTTTTTGACCGTCTATCAAATCTTCACAATAATCCAGGCTCAAATCCAAAACTTGTCAATTTCGCAATACTTTGGACCGTGTAATCTACAGCTTCCATTTACCAACGCCTGCATTGTAATATAAGCACTAAGCGCTTTCATAAGTACTCATAAGGTAGTTTTGAAAATTTCGCAATTTTTGGACCTTAGAACCCTTCGCGGTCAAGCGTCTAACCATTGCCCAAAGATTTATCGCATTCCGATGAGCGGGACTAATACGGTTGTTGCCAACATGCGACGTCTTGCTACAAACTCTCGCATCCGCACATCAATCAATTCTGATTCAGTCGTGTCTACTATGCACACGTCTGTTTACCTGATCGACAAAGTCCTCATCTGAGGCAGCGACAAAGCCTTCAACTCGAAACAAAAAAGCCCTCATGCGAGGCATCGACAAGTCCTCAATCGAGGCACATCGATTCTGGTTCAGTTGTGTCCGACGCGCACGTCCGTGAACCTGAACAGCAAAGTCTTCAACTAAAGCACCTCAAAGCTCTCCACGCGAGGTAACTTCCGCCTCAACTAAAGCAACACGAAGTCCTCGACCAGAGGCGACGTTAACCTCAACTTAGGCTCCTCAATCGAGGCACCTCAACAAGAGGCATCATTCCGGCTCAGACGAACTTGCTTATCGAAGCCAACTTAAAGCTACCATCGGCCATCGAAGCAACCATCAACCTCAACGAGAGGCGAAGCCATTCCGGCTCAAACGATCTTGCTTATCGACCCCCATTCGAAGCAACCACCGGCCATCAACATATAGCTTGTACCCATCTTATCCATTCGCTCCCACACGGCCACTGGAGGGGGAGTACTGTGGCGACCCTGCCATCACTATCCAGGAACGACTATCGATTACTCAGGCGACAATGGTCACTATGTCGCAGCTATCATCTCTCATCTCCTGTGGTAGTCAGTGGGTAAGACTGGCGGCAGCGACCAGCTGTAGGAGACTACTTTAGCAATCAAAGTTACAGCTTCCACACCAAATTTCAAGTTCGTAGTTTAAAAAGCTTTAGGGATATGGCTCTGAAACACTTTTGAACCGGCTTGAAACCGGTTCTGAACCAGTAAAATATTCAACTCCATAATACAAACCTACAAACCGAATTTCAAGTTCATTGCTTAAATAACTTCTGAGATATGGCAATTAACCACTTTTGAACCAACTTACACTCAGAAAAAAATGGCGTTATGATGATCGCTAATAACAAAATATATATAAAGTTTGGGATCAACTATGTTATATCTAAATAGTATCTAAATAAAAATATTAATCAGTTAAACTAAACAGAAAACAAAATGTCGTTCTAAAATCATGAACATTTGGTCATGGTTTAATTTTTATTCTCCGTTTGTAAAAGATAAAGTGAAATGAAATGGAATATTGGATTTTCGGACCACGCTGCATTTTAAAAAATATAGACAATGTTCAAAACATCTCAAACGAAAATTGGTAATAAAAAAAAAAAAACTATGCCAACTCGGCGATTTGAACCCATGACCGCGGCGCTCGAAAATAATATCCTACCCACTAGGCCAAAATGATTATTAAGCACTGCTCAATGATTCAGACTGAACTCTTTTATTATTGTTAGGCAGCTATGAATCGCGATATTACCGTGATCGAGTGCATACGTTTCTGTCGTATTTTGGTTCAAAGACGGCGAAAAATTTAAAACATAGGGCCCATGTTTCACATGGTTTGTTGAGAACGGATTATGCGAAATTAAAAGTGGAAACGGGGTTTTGTTAAGAATTGATGTAGTTATGGTATCTTCTAGGATATTTGAGATCGAAACATGGATGGATTTGATGCATTTGGGTATTAGCTTCCACCCAGAGAAATATTGAACAAAATCGGTTTCGTAGTTCCTGAGAAATTTGGGTCAAAGATTATAAAGACGTTGTAAAAAGTATATCGTAGGAACACGTAATTAAATAAACAATTTTGATTTTGCAAATTTTTCATATTTATTTTTAGATAACAAACTAATGCTTATTAACTTTTTCATGACTCTTAATGTTTTTTTTTTTTTGGAAACAACAGTTGATTGGCAAAAAAATAAGAAAACAAATTTTTTCCACAGTAGTGACTCGACAGGGTATCGATAATGTTGCCTATCGTACTGGTATCGTTACAAGTGCTACCACTAACAAAAACAAAAAACAAGCAGGTAAGATTAGTTAATTTTTTTTTTTCAATTTAAGTGCATGACAAGATTGGGAATTTTGAGGCAACAGGAGACACCAGATTTGCATAAACACCAGAGTCCACAGCCCAAGGAGTATGTTAGTGGACTCCGTGGTACAAGGAAAAATTTGAAAATGTTCGGACCGAGATCATGGGATCAAGACCAAAATTGATAATTTGACCCGAAAATATAGGTATGACAACAAAAGAATCTTATAAATGTATGAACTAAAACTATGTCTCAAAGGTTGGAAATTGTTGCACCATCAGGCGGCAGCCCTTCCACCTGGGAGCACTTTGAAAAAGTGTCCTTCATTTTAGTGTGTCGAAGTCCATAGTAATTGACCCAGTTGACAGTACAGGTGAGAATATTAGAAGATTAAATATGCTTTGTTTATAACAAAAGAATTTTTTGCAGACTTCTCTAGATACACCGAAGAAGGGAATTGGATTCGGAGAGAGACTTCAACAGCAGCAGCAGTAATATGACTGATGCATCGGGTTCGCAGCCTAGTGGGGACGTCTGATCATAGGATCAAATGGGACAAATTTCTAGACGTCGAGGAGCGTAAGTTGGCTGTCATGGAGCGTCAGTGAACTTCCACAACGGTGTGATGGCTCACTTCGAGAAAAAAGAGGACAGGGAGAAAGAAAATGCCTCAAATAATAAGAAATTTAAGAATAATAAATAAAACAAGGCTGGCCCTGTGGTCGAAATTCGACCATCGAACAAATTAACACTTAACATTAAACGATGTGCACTTTTAAGTCTAAAATAATATGTCAAATAAGTATTAAATTTGCATAGTTTTTAGTCCAAAAATAATTGTATCTGAATTGGTTTGAAACCCTTGAAAACCTGATGAACATATATTCCAATTTTGAACAGTCAACCAACATTTGGTTAACTAACTTGGCATAGTTTGGTATTTTTTATACTACCCCTGAAAGCTTTAAACATCGTTTCTTTCTTTCCTTGATCTTTTGTTAAAGTTTTGGTAAAGTGTAAGTCTTCAAACAATTTTCAATGCATTTATTTATTTTTGTAACCGACAGCCTGGGAAATGTTGCTTTTGGATGTCTCCAAAGAAAGTGTGAAGAGACAAAATATATACATTTTTTTGAAGGGGTTTTGTAGCGCTGTGATAGTGCCTGACCCCACCAGAGGCAATAAAATCCATAGATTCGATGTAATACCGATTCGACCTCAAGATCACAACACAATCTCCAATTGTGCTGGGAGTAATTTGATTAGTGAATTTGCCATCTAATTGTATGTTTCCTTACCGCAAACACCACCAAACTTCAACCCTCTCTTTTTGTTGTCAATAATTAAAATTTTTTTTTTTATTTACCCTGACTGGGACTCGAACTCGGGACCTCGAATGCCGCACTCACTGACAGCGCCGCTCAGCCAACTCTACCACACCTGCGATGCTTTCAGCATCGTGAAATTGCCATTATATATTGACGGAAGACAGTCCCGATTCGGATCGATATCAAGCTGATCGTACTTAAAATTTTAATCCCGTTGCCGGGATCAAGTCATTTATTTTAGGCTTTAAATTTTCCCGAAATTTTTTTTTGGTGCATTTGCTGATTGCCAGTTCGTGATGATCCTGCCAAGTTCATCAATTGCAATAACTTTGCTTCGTCTATTTCCAAAGCTAATAATAAAATACCATCATCTAAATCCATTTTATTTGCAGCAACTTATCTTTTAACAATTTCAACAAATCCCAGTCAGCTGATCAACGGATGCAAGAATACAAGAATGCAATAATAGAGCCAATGCGAACACCTTTCCGCATCTTTTCGATAAATCGTGATGTCGATGACAAAATCACGGCGGTGAGAACCTACCATAAGAAAGAGTTCCTGGTGGGAATTGTTTTAGGAACCTCATTTTGAATCATCGGGTGTACTCTTATTAAATTAAATTTGTGTTATTTCCACTGGTTGCAAACGCCCTTGTTTTTTATTTATTAGTTTTATTTACGATTTCTTTTTAGCGCTACAAGTGCTGTTTTACTTATATTTATACCGCTATTCACAAAGAGCTGCCAGATTCTTGTTCATTGCCTGTTCAGACTGAGTAAATTACTTGAGAATATTGACAGATTTCTCTGATCACAAATATATTCAATTGGTACCAGTCAACTGTCACTACAACGACAGGTGCTCACACGTGTATGACAGCAAATGGCACTCAAATGTAAGTTTCCTTTTTTAATAAATTCTCAAAAACTATATCGATAAGATACGAGAATCGATTAATTCGCCACTACTATTAAGTGACCAAAATAGGGTATCGAAATGTCTAAGCTCTCTTTTTTCAGCCCCAAAGTGGTTTTAAGAAAGCTTTTAAAAGTACTTTCGTAGCTTTTGCCACATTCGGAAAGCTTCTTTGCGCCATGTTCAACAAGCTTTTTTCGCCTGTGCTTGTAAAATGTGAAGCTTTCCTTGAGATTCATCTGAGCACTCAACAGTCACTCAATTTTTTATAAATATTTGAAAAGCCAAAATGGCAAACGAATGTACATCTACAGAAGTAGATGCACATCAAAAAAGTTGAACATAATTATTTAATTAACTTTAATGAATTGACGCATAATTCGCTTACAAATAACTACTCAATGCCTGTAGGGCCATTCTGTAGATGTGTGGTGTAACTCGGTTACCTGTATGAAACACGAAACTTTTATAATTACCAACTAAAGCAAAACCATTGCTACAAAATCTAAATTACAACACACACACACACAATCGCACACATAACGCACACAGACAATACAAACAATATTTATGTACGGATTTTGTCGGTAGAATTCCGGAGGCAGAGGCAGACCAACTTTTTTTTTTGTATTTGTTTGTTTGTTTCGTGTGGAAACACGTAGCATATTTACAGGAGTTGAACTTTGTAAGCAAACTGCGCAAAACAGGAAGAGGAAGGGCCAAACAGATTGTCTTTGTGCTGAAGAGAGGCGGAGTAAAAGATAGGAAGAGTGAGGGAGATGTACTGAACATGCCACTTGGCATTCGGTTGCATATAATTATGCGTATGTTAATGATATAACAAGACAAAAAGAGGTCGCCTTTTAATATGAGAGAAGTACAAATACTCTTTCCTGCTGGAATGCTCCATAAAATAGTTTTTCAAAATTGGTTAGTTAACACAAAAAGAATCAATTTTATAACTAGTTCGTTATTGTTTTATCCCTAAAACCTTTTGTTTTTGTTCTCTGTGTTACATTTCCAGTTAACAATTTCAAATACCCTTCAAAACTTAGTTCCAAACCTGTAAAACATTTATAAGTGCATGTAATGAATATGTTTCTGTTGTAGTACTCCTTGGAGTGTTCGGCGCAATTTTAAGCAGCTATTTGCTTCTTGTTCGTCCAACGTTGCGTATGCGTAATATTAACTTGAGGCTAATTAAAACTTATTTTTTGACTTGCTATCAGAATTTTTTGCTTATTATTTTGTTTTGATATTTGCTTACGCAATTGTTAACCTAATTGCATCACACAAAACTAACTGACTGACTGGGTCCTGGTGGACTTCATTATAAGTTGCCAACTGGTAGCCACAGAAACTCAGCCAAGCAAGCAAAACTCTCCTATCTCTCGGCAAAAAAGGAAGCAACAAAATGTTTAACTTGATAATTTTCTGGACATTTTAACTGTAAACTGACATTTCATACTTGTCGGGGTCGGGGGTGGAGAGGGAACAATATACATAAATGTTACTGCATTGCCAGGGCAGCAAACAGACACTGGCACGAGCAGCAGCAGCAGGAGCAGCAGCTAGAGCGGCCAGGACACTCGATAAAGTTGCGCAAAAGGCAAATCTCAAAGGAAATTAATTTGTGTTGCAATGTGAAAATTGTGCTGAAAATGAGATTTTTACTGTGTGTTTTTTCTTTTTTTTTTTTTTTGGAATGCAAGTACACTTGGTGGACTCTTTAAATGACTGACAAAGTGAGTGTCGAAGCATTTGCGTGAATAGACCACTTGACTGGATGGAGATGGGAAAAGAAAATTCCTAAGCATTACTTAACAAAGGTACAAATTATTTCAAAATGATGTCAATGAGCCTGATTGGAGTTGGAGATTAGTTTGAAAAGGAAAAGATTATGAAGATTTGCCAACTTTGGAGATATTAGAGATGATCGACTATTTTTAGTACGAACTGGGAATAAAAGATCTTAAAACAAGAAAGAAAGTCGGTCAAGCCCGACAATAACATACTCTGTACCTGTGAAGTGCTGCCCATCATCGTTGCGACCGGTGATGCCCATAATAGATTGTTTTCCTAATAACTCGACAACCGTTCATCCGATCTTTGCCATTCCTTTGGCGGATCGATAAATAATCCTGATTACTAAAAATGTCCAGAAGGAACGAACCTTCTATCTATAAAACTGTGGGATATATGAGGTTTTCTCCAATTTGTGGGAGCAAGAGGGGGCGTGGCAAAAATTAAAAAAAAAACTTGATCAGCCTGCAAGTATAAGAATCATATGTCCCATACACGTCGAACCTCTATCTCTTACCATCTCAGAGATCTGTTTGTTCATACGGACAGACAGACAGACAGGAAAGACGGCTTGATCGACTCGCCTGTTGATGCTGCTCAAGAATATATATACTTTATTGGGTCGGAAATGCTTCCTTCTGGCTGTTACATAGTTTTGCACAAACTTAAGATACTCTGTGTACCTGTGGTACAGAGTATAAAAATAGTTAATTAAAAATTTGTGCATGAGGCGACAAAGGAAAGCTTAAGTAGTAAAATTAGAGTCTAAGCTCATTTCTAGCAAGCTTTTTGTACTTTTGTTCTTATATTGACCTTGAAATTTCCTCAGTTCGGTTGTTTTGATAATCATGTTACGTAGAATCACCCAAGATCGTAAAATGAGGGAGGAAGATTGGAGATCATTTTCAAAATAAGTATTAAAGCCCTGCATGAGCTGTATCAAAGTTCCCCTTGACTTTTTTACTGATTCGATCTATCTATGAACTTCTACTCATAGCTTACACAAATGTTGATTCATTGACTTATAGCTTATGCCATGAGGGGTACTCTATTGGATCTGTTTGCAATGATTGAGGTCCGATTAGCCTAACAAACCAAATAGATCGATCATGCAAATAGCTCTTAGCGTAATTGTAAAAAACAAGTGGTTAAATAGTCATAAAATGTAATTTTTAATGGATTGCAAATTCGAGAGTAGAAAAGTTTGCTGATACGATGATAGAGCTTGAAGCGAAGTTTTACACTGCTTTGCCATAAATGCGCGGACCAATATTGTTTTGTAATTTTGTTGAGCAGGTAAAACTTATAAATAGAACAGTTCCTGCTGCATTTTGCCCCTATACAAAAGCGGAAGGAAGGTTGTAGGTTTTTGCGACTACTTCTTAGTGGCAAAAGTTGTCTACGGGATGTTCTTCTGACATGCAGTCTAGTCCGACTGGGTGCTCAGTCAGCTTTTCAAGACGCAACAATGCAAGGTGGACTTATATAAATTGACGTATGCCGTAGTGGTTAGGGGCCTTAATTTTCCCACCTCTCTTTCTCTCGGCTCAGATGACAGCCTCTCGGAGAGTCTAAACACTTCAAGGTATACTTAACAAGGTAGCCGCACTCGTTCGCTCACAACTTCTTATAGTAGAGAGCGAGAGAGCGCTTGTGACAAACAAGACTAAGAAGCAGAACGCAAAAAACTCGTCCGCGGAGATGCGTCGCTCACAACTGTTGTTTACAGGCTGGCTTTTAAGATGCGACCATAGAGAGCTAGAGGGCGAGTGCGCCTTCTTGTAAAGTATACATACCTTGCTTAGAAAGTCGGAAAATTTTTAACAATTGTCGCTATAAGCTAAGTAGGTACTGAGAACGTAAAAAACTTCCTGCAAAAAGTTTGACGGTAGCCGTACGACGCCTACGAGGCGACGTCGCTTAGCCAACCTCTCTCAACGTGTGGTTTTTTCAACAGCTGTTCGAGTTTTGTTTGGGTGCACAAACTCGAAAGAGATCCAACGAAAGAGAGCAGCTGTGTTGAATCACCTTATACCAACGTCTTTCTTAAGCGGTCTTTTTGCCAAGCTACTGTCCATTCTAGCAGTGTCTCTTCACGCCTTTGATTCCAAAGCTGCAAGGTAATTCCAAAGCAGCGTGCGTCCAAAACCAGAAACAAACAGAAGCCCTTGTGTATTATGTGTGTGTGTCCCCAATGGCCTTACCGTGTTAACGTGGGAGATATACTCCCCGTTGCTAAAACGGTGACCAAAATGCTGGAGTGCATAATTGCATCCCCGATTGAATGCAATTATGCACTTAATCATTTGTAAGGACACTTTATATATTTTTATAGTAAAAATTTAACATAAGGGAATAACCTGTTTTCAGAATCCTGCATCCTGAATTAGAGTACCTAAGGTCTTTCCATTCATTCAGATCATTCATAACTTTTATTTGCAATTCCTGGTAAAAAGTGATTTCGCTCTTTCATGAATTTCAAGAAACCTTTTAATAAGAACCACAAACAAAGGGTTTTCCGAATATCCGTTTCCTAGTCGAAATAGTTTCTTAAATTCTTAAATACATTTCCCACTCGACTGGGTGAGCATTGTATATATAAGAAAACATTTATGTCTTAAATGCGACAAACCACAAGCACTGCAGGAGGCGTGGGAACAAAGCCAGAACACATAGAGCAATAATTGAGTGTGTGGGTCTTGTAAAGGACCTGGGCCAAAATATTTCTTTGTTGTGTGTGTTAATTTCACGCTTCTTGTTTTTGTATGGCTATGAAATAAAAACCTTTATTATAGTCAAGCCAATAATTGCGAAAGGCAGAAGGCATTCTACGTGGCCAGTCAAGAGGAGCAAGTACGTGGGTGTGTGCGTCATTTGCGCCGCATGCTGTCGCTTAATTAAGCAATGGACAATAACAGGGCAACTCGGGCGAGAGAGTATGGGGAAATTGACATGATTTATGAAGAGAAAAAAAAAAGACTGCGAATCTATTCACAAAAATTCAACCAATATGTCCATAGCTGTGAAATCAGAATAAAATCGAGGCTGCTAAGCAAATTTAATTAAAAATCTACATACACTTTTTTCGCTCCCAGCTGGAAGTTTATAAAAGAGATGAAGAGACGGTTTTTGCGTGTTGCGTCTGTCTCCCTAGCTACACATCCTTTTTGCCTCTCTTTTGCCAAGTCCCACTTGGCGTTTAATAAAAACAAATTCTGCGGCTTAAACTGTGGGCGGTATTCCTTTTCGCTCACACATAAAAGCAATATTAAAGGACATGAGCGCAAATATGCCAAGTGTAAATATGAAATGGGGAAATGGGAAGGGGTGGGTGGGCTTAAAACGAGCTGGGTGGACGAAACGAAAACCCTGTGTGGGCATTAAAAAGAAGTTGACAAGTGGAAGAGGGATACAAGACATTTTTGCGGTTGGCCAATGATTAAAAAATGTGGCAAAATGTTTGGAGGAAGTGTACGATATAAAACAAACAAGAAAGAAAGTTGATGCAGCACGATTGTAGAATACGCTTGGTATATTATGCTTTTTTTTATATAGTTATTAAGCTTGGGGGACGCACAAATAATGCGTATTACTCTACATGAGATTTGATCAAAATGATCAAAGGTGGCTTTTAAAATATCGAGTTGTTAAAATCACCTATTTGCATTTGGATTTTCAATCAATTCCATAAAGTCTAAGTCGATCCTATTCATTATCTTCTTTGGCCTGATAATAGCTTCACAACCGTTTTACGGTCTTGGCAACTAATGCCCGAGAGAGGGCTCTGCTCTTGAACAACATTAGTTCCAGACTGATGTTGTTTTCGCTGGTTATCGTCGATTCGAGGTAGGCAAAGTCCTTAACAACCTTGAAGTTGTATTCTCCCATTGCAACATATTGTCCAAGCGTAGACTCACTGCGCGTTGACAGTAGGTACTTCGTCTTATCCTCATTTACCGCTAAGCCCATAAGTTTTGACTGCTTCTCTATCTCTGAGACGACGCCTGTCGTCTTTGCGGATGATATCAATATCATCGGCATGTGCAAGTAGCATGCTATCTCTGGTAAACATGGTGTCCGTTCTGTTAGCATTTGGGCACTGGCGCAGTATATACTCCATCAGCAGATTAAAGAAGTCACACGATAAGGTGTCACCTGCCTAAAACCTCTCCTGGTATCAAAAGGCTCGGAGAGGTTTTTTCCTATTTTGACTGAGCTTTGTGTGCTTCTCAACGTCATCATGCAATGTAACAGGGAGAATTAAACATTTCCGACCAAATAAAGTATATATATTCTTGATCAGGTTAAACAGCCGAGTCGATTTAGCCATGTCCGTCCGTCTGCCTGTCTGCCCGAATAAGCGTGTCGATCGTGGAAACTATAAAAGATAGAGCTACTTGCGTGTAGGTAGGTGTAATCCATACGCATATCAAGTTTGTTTCAAACTTGGAGAATTCCCTACCCCTCCCGCCTAAAGCGCCTAAAGAGGCCAAAAATCTGTCAGAGCCACAATTTCTAAGTTAGAGCCTCGAGACTTTATATATATCAAGTAAGGCCCAATTTCAATCTTCGTATAGTTTGACGCCTTTATGAAGACTAGTGAATACGCTAATTGAACACGTCATAGTTTCATTTTAACAACTGGTTTATTTCTGTTCATTATAAAGCTGGAATTAATACCGGAACCGTTAACCGAAATAAACCGTTTCAAATCGCGTACCAGAACCGGAACCGATACAAATTTTTTTTGAGAACCGAATAACGTTTACCGTTATTATTGGAACCGATAGAGCCGGATCGAAACCGAAACGTTGGTAACGGTACTGTTTCGGACTTTTTTCACTTTTTCACAGCGCATTGTAATTTTGGTCAGATGTTTGTAAGGCAAGGAAGGAATCATAAGACTTCCTTAACACGATGTTAGATTTTCTTGCCACCTTTCAGACGCAAAGGCGAAAAATTCAAGCACCTCTTTGTAAAATGACTTGCACAAGTCTTTCATCGTTTAATTGTTAAAAAAATTTCTGAAATATTCTGTTGCATTGCGTTTGCTTTTCGGTTATACGTTACACTTATCGCAACATTGCTTATTTCGCGATTTTACCATTTACAAACAAGACACTCAAGCGTCGCTTGCGCTGCACAGCGATAGATATTGCGAAATAGTCAAACGTGTAAACGCTTGGAGCCTTTTTTTCTCTTTTCTTTCTCAACTGTTAGAAAGAGACAAATGAATGAATAAGCAGAAAAAGAAGAAGTGCAAAATTCCAAGAAGTACTATTTTCAGCTTGTGCTGTCGAAACAAAATTGCCAGTGTGTCGAATCAATTAATTAAAAAATAGTGTATTATTCATTTAACTAATATTTATCCTCAAATTTGGTCGGTTGCTGATCAATCACTGCTTAATGATGATTGTTTTAGTACTAGCTTATCTGAATACGCCGACGAAGTTGTTGCATATGTGATGTTGCATGAAAAGAAATGTGCTGATAGAAACAAATCAGTTTAGTCAACATATAAGCTGCTGGATTCCATTAACATTTTTCAATGAAAACATAACATTAGAGTCCACCATAAAGTTCCCAGAATTGTATGAGATTGCAAGTACTTTCTGTAAAATAATACGAAATGTGAAAATCGATTATAATTTTACTTTAAATGTCAAACGACTGAAACTTTTATGTTGAATATTATTTCCTTATTATACAAAGGAATAAAATGATTTGTACTTATCTCAGAATTTACTTTTTACAAAATTTAAAATTTTTACTTAGGTACGTAGGGGAAGATGGGGTGTTCTGAGCCATGGGGTGTTGTGAACCACCTGAATATTGGCCCCAAGCAAAAATTAATTACAGTTTTTTTTATGTCAAGTTTCTCTCTTCTTATTACCTTACTTTTAACCAGCAACCGATCAGTCAACACGTGCTTTAAGTTGGTGAACCAGAACTAGATTTTTTTAAATATTATTGTAATTTTTTTTCATTTGGTTTGTTAATATTGCTTAACATTTTTTTTTGAAATCCAAAAAGAAAGTATGACAGAAATATCTTTGATCAATCGCCTTTTTGACCGAAATATGAATTTTTGGAAAAAAATTTGTTTTGGGTTTGTGGCGCCAATCAAAAAAAAGTAATGTATGGGGTGTAGTGAGCCATCGATATTTGTCCCTACAAGAAAGTCGGTTTTGACTTCCGAATAGAATGTCGCAATGATACGCTAAAAGGCAGAAGCAAAACGCTCCAAAGAGGACAAAAATCATTAAAAAAGAAAGCCAAACAAAAAACAGCCACCAGCATAACGTGCTCGTAAATATAAGAAAACAAGGCGGGTGCAGATTTTTCATTGATATTTTTTACTCAGATTATAAGAAAAATTATTATTTTTTTGATTTAATAAGAAATAACTACCAAAAACCACGAATTCTTAACTTCAAACGGGTGGCTCACAACACGCCACAAAGTTTTAAAATGTCAAAAAAAAAACAACATTTTTCAAAATGATATGAAAAAACAACTCAATTTTTTTCCAAAAACTATTGATAGGCAAAGTTACATGCATCTTTTAAGTAAAATACAAAATTTACAGAATGAAAAAATATTGATTTTTGGCGAAGTTATGCTCGAAAAAACTTACTATGATCACAACACCCCATTTTCCCCTACCGGTATACCGAAATAAAAAACTGGGTACCGTATCGGTACCTGCACCGGAACCGAAAATCGTTTCGATATAGCCATTACTAAGTGGAATTAATCTTATGTTAGTTAACAGAGCATTGACATTAATGTCAACATTTCAACATTATGTAATCAAACAGTGCATGCGACGCGAAACGGTAAGCAACGTTTTTTTAACTTTCTATACTCTGCCATTTATTATCCGATTTTTATGAAAACTTCAGAGATTGTAGATATTAAGCATATTCACTACATTTCTTTGACTATGAGGTTAATAACTTTAAAATTGCTGGAGTTATTCAATATTTTTTATTGTGAAATAAGCGTACAGACAATAGAAGCCTACATAACGCGTATAATAATTTGAAATCAACTATTTGGATCTTTGACTTAAAAGTGCAGACATTTTTGATTTTAAAAGTAGTAAAATCAACAATGACGCTTCTGAGCTTTGCAGCAGAATAAAAAGTGTGACATTGTTAAAATTTACACGGAATTCGAAGTTGAGAATTACAAGTTTAGTCTGAGTTCAATATATGTAGCATATAAAGCGAACACCAACAATAATTTGCGGTGGCGCAGTCGGTTAAGGCGGCATTCCAATCGTGTCAAGTCCATGGGTCCCGAGTTGAAGACCCAGCAGAATAAGAAAAGAGTTTAAAATGTAAATTTGTATAGTTCGTTGTTTTTCAGTAGCCAATTTGGTGGGTGGGTCTTAGCGTTTCAAATTCAAAGGGGGCGGGGGACTCCACTCTGAATTCATAACTAAATAATAGTTGATTGGGAGTTATTATTTTTTGAATACAAATTCATTATATGATATTTTAACATATTCAAAGAAAAGATATATAATGTCTTTAATGATGTGTATATTTATAGATATGTGTAAAATGGCATAGTGCACAAGGAACACAAAATATTGCGGTGGCGAGTGGTTAAGGCGGCATTCCAATCGTGTAGTCCATGGGTCTGAGTTGAAGACCCAGCAGAATAAGAAAAGAGTTTAAAATGTAAATTTGTATAGTTCGTTGTTCAGTGCCAATTTGGTGGGTGGGTCTTAGCGTTTCAAATTCAAAGGGGACGGGGACTCCACTCTGAATTACTAAATAATAGTTGATGGTGTGAGTTATTTTTTTTGTTAAATGGGTAGCACTCAAATTCAAAAGTGTAAAGTATTAACTTCAAAAATGTATGACTTTAAAATCAGAAGTATAAAAATGTTGATATCAAAAGTGGAAAACTTTGAATCAAAAGTGCACACCTTCTGTTTTTAAATGGTAAGGCATATGGATTAAAAACAACTACTGACATTGGCGAGTTTACCAATGAAAAATGTTACATTGCCGCCCACATTTATTTTTTTGTTTGTAGGGTAAAAAAAACTTTAAGTGCGGAAAGCTTCCAAGCCAAACTTAATGCAATTTAATAGTTTCCAGTTACCCCTTCACTTTTTTCTAAATCTTAACTTTATGCCTACGTAGGGGCGACTCATTAATCATTTACATACATATCATATTTCCACTTGGCCCACTTTAAGCTAAAAATGGGATTAACATGCATGTGGGCTGTCTACCTGCCCGTTCTATGCCTTCAACTTGGATGCACATTTGTCTCTTAGTATTTCTACTGCCGCTTTTTATGCCCAAAACTTGCTTTCTCTCTCTCACCCGGGGACTTTTATTGACACTGATAAGTGTGCCCCAAGCAGAGTAGAAAAAAAAATAGAAGGTAAGCAAGAGCTGGCAATTTAAATTGAAATTGTTTGCCGCAACGCAACAGCAGGCAGTTAAAGGGGGAAAAAACGGCAGAAAAAATTAAGTGAGACAAAGTGTGTTGTGACAATGCAGCAGAGAGAGAGAAAGCGGGAGAAAAAAGACGAAAAAGAAATGCAAACCTGAGATTCGTTTGGTTGCAGCTGGTGATCTGGGGCTAGTGCGTGTTAATGCCATTTGGACCGCATTTTTATTGACCAACCACACTCACACTCTCAAACGCACACACACGAGAAGGAGTCGATGTCCGTGGCTTGATTGTTTTGCTTAACATGCATGAGTTGAGTGCGTGAGAGACAGAGATGGAGACATGTTATCACCAGGGAGGTACAGTTATATGGCCCACTGCGCACTTGCTTTCTTTTCTTTCCTTCTCTCACTCTGTGAGTGCCTGGCGTACATACATATATGCAATTTATGAAGTTGTCTCTAGTGTTTTCTTTCGAAATTTGATTTTGATTATGACAATTAAGATTGAAGAACAAGAAGTGTAGGTTACTTTCAGGAGGAGTACTTTAATCAACTGAAAAAGTTGACACTTGCAGGTGTGTTTTATTTAAAGATGGCGCCAGGGCTCTCAGGATTCTTAGCCATGGCTTATGCAAATATGGAGTTAACTAATTTTGGAATTGCCCTTTTAGTTGCTAATTGTAAGGGCAATCAACCGAAATTCACTAAATATATCCCATATCTTTGCCCTCTCAACAAACCCAAAACTAGCCACAACAACAAACCATGTAACCTGCTTAAAATGTCCACGAAGCGCACATTAAGCTTAATTATACGCAAACAAAACCGGCTAGAGAGAGATGGAGAACGAACCAAAACAGGCTGCCGGACTGTCTGGATGAGCCAAACAGTCACGCCCTCTAATGTGAAGGACAGCCAAGCTCTAACATTGTTGTTGTTGTTGTTGCTGTTTTTGGCCATAAAGGCCAAAAACTTCAGTTGCATATAGCCCATGACGAGGGGTGGGTGGAAGTTGCTGAACGGTCACACTGGTGAGCGTGTGCTAGCCACATGTGTGTTTGTCACTTGTTGTTGCAACATGCAAAACTTCGCCCTCAACTGATATCTGGTTCCCTTTACCATCTCCAGCATCCTGTGTTATGCGGTTTGTCCCCATATCCACATCCCCGCTTCATGTTTGTGTGCCTCATTAAAGCATTAATCATAAGCCTCTGTGGTGGGCGTGGCAGGTCACGATTGTACACTTTAATGGCACCACGTTTGCCATCTCTCAATTTCTTTCACTCAACGTTGGCTGCCTCGACAAAACCAACAAATTGCTAAGCACATCATTTTTATACCCTTTATGATGGGAGAGTATGATAAGGGAATAGCGAAGTAGTAGACCAGACCACCTACAAAATTTAAAAATATGCCGGCGGATTTTGTTAACCTTTGTACAAAAAAAATATTTCCAAATTTTCGGAATTTTCCTTGTGGAAATTCCTTAGTCTAGAGGGCTTTGAAGTTCGTAAATTTGACTTCATTTTGTTGGCCAAAGCTTAAGCGATGGAAAGCTGAAACTGAGGCTGAACTCTATAGTGATCTCTTCACAGCGAAAGGTAGTCTATCTCTTTATTTTAAAGACCACTTGCTTTTGAAGCCATGCTAGAGAACGTACACTGAGGGAAAAAATCAATCTATAATGTAGATTGAATATCTACGGAATATCTATAAACGGTTTCAGTTGAGCTGAGAAGTTTTTGTCAGTTTCGCAGCGGTTTCAAGCGTTTGACCTGTGTCTCAGCGGCACAGAGTATTAAAATAAATACCAAACAAAATTTAAAATATTATTAATTTTTTTTTGTCTTTTTCCATACTAAATGTGAGATTGTTTCACCTTAAAGTCGAGCAAAAATCTCATTTTTATTAGATTGTTAAATTAAGATTTAAGGTAAGATTTAAGTATGACTGATAACAATAATCAGGGGCGGCCAGTCCCTTAAACATTATTGGAGGTACGATGCCCTTCCAATATTTCGGCAACTGAAATAATTATTTGGAAATTTGGTAGAAATACTCTTTACCGAAGTTAATCGAAGTTAAAATGTTTTTCTGTAAACTCCTTAGTTTATCTCCGTAATCTTTAATACACTGTAAAAAAATTAATCTAAATCCAATATTATAGTCTCGAAACGAGACGTCGCGTCGTCTCAATCGTGTCAAGTTCAAAGGCCCCGAGTTCAAACCCCAGTGGAGGTAAGTAAAAAGGTTGAAGTTTAATAAATTTATATCATTCTTTGTTTTTCAGAAGCACGCATATAGAGTGGGGTTGGGTCATAGCTTTTCAAATCCGAGGGGAGGCGGAGGGAATTCTGCCTATAAGGGGAGCGCATAGGTGGTGGTTGATTGGCAAATTCTTATTTTTTTTTAAGTTTTATATTTTTTATGACTGTTTAACGACCTTTATACTCTTAGCTTGCAGTTTTTACTGGCTCGATTTCTTGCTATGTTATTGACATAACTTTAAACAGAGGCACACAACACAACAAAGGAGGAGGTCTTTTGCTCCAGAGTGGCGGCCGTTGGTTCCCCACTGAGTCCAAAGGCTGTCTTAGGCTGTCTTTTCGGTGCTTTTGCGCGCAGGCTGCCTTTGGAATTCCCAAACAGTTTTGCCGTCGCGAATCGATTTAGCCTTGTCCGCTCGTCTGTATGTTTCTACGCAAACTAGTCCCTCAGTTTTGAAGTTATCGAGCTGATATTTTGTTCAGTGATATCTCATAGCTGCATACTGCACATATGTCGGAACCGCGAAAATCGGATAGTATCTTGTAGCTGCCATACAAAATTTTTTTTACAAAAGTTTTAAGTATATTTGAAACTTCGGCACAGACGAAGCTTGCATTGCTTTCTCGATTTATATATTTTAGGTCGAATTTCCAATGTATTTTTCTAAATTTAAGAAATTATCATTCCTTAAATAAGAGGGTTTTACTGACGTTAACTATCCGCGTTATGTATTTTTTCCTAATTCAAGGGCTAATTTATACTTAACTTAAGATTGCTTTAAGAAAAACATTTAGAAACAATTACCCTAAATTAAAGAAAAATAAACCGATTTTCTAAATTTAAGAAATTATTTTCTTATAACTTCATTTTTTGGGTTAGACTTTCTAAGTCTAAGGCCCTCTTCTGGTCTTGTCGACTGAATTTTACCTGTTTTTTTTTAAACTTGTGAAAAAAAATTGGGAAAAGATTTTGGAATTCTTTTTTTTTGTATTTGGTTGCACGATTCATTAAAAATAATAATAAACTAAAAATGTTTGAATGCGAGGGCTGTTCAAAAAGTTCTCGGCCTCCAAATTAGTGTCCTCTTAAAAAAGATGTGTTGAAGGTTCGCAGCTTTCCGGAAGTCAACATAATCGTTAAGCAAAACGGAAGATGGGAAGTTTTTTGGAATAAAGCTTTTATGGCCCGACGCAGAATAATAAAAAAAAGCTAAAATTGGTAAGAATGCCGGCGATATGAAATTAAGAAATCCATTTTAGACAATTTTTTTTGCAGTCCACCGAACAAAAAAAATATTAAATAAAAATTTGTTCCCAATGATCGAGGTTCCGGCCATAGCCACGTTTATTCTGCGTCCATTAAGCCTTACATCATCAAAATCGCTTCAGTAGAACTTGAGAAAAGCTGCAAACCAGCTAGAACAAGTAAGGGAGCTGCAGTCGAGTGCCCCGACTACAAAATACCCTGTTCCCTTGATTTCTTGTGTTTTCCATTACATACACACACACACACTCCAACATACACACAAACGCTTGGCATGCGGCCGCGCGCGATAACTGACAATGCAAGACCCCCCTCTCTCCCACAAGCAAAATTGATTCGTATATAACTTCGGTGTTTATTGTCCGATCTTGGTGATCTTTTCAGAATAGATAGATATTGGGAAACCCTCTGTCAAACGGTAATAAGTTCATTCGAGGGCCAGCGATGTCACAATATTTGTTGAACTGTGTTATTGATCTCGCACGCCATCAGATTCATATCGCGTCTGCACCGGGTGCTTTGTTTTGCAGCCAATTAAAACTGTTGGCGCTAATTTGGAAGTTTTGAATGAACACTTCTGTGACTCGAACTATTGCGTGAAATCACATTAGATCTTACAATCTCTCTTAGCAGCAAATTTTTCAAATATGACAACTGAGACGCTAGCGTCTGCTTCTTGTATGCTCTGCCTTCCTCATCCAAGTCAATTTTTGCTGCATAAATGAAAACTTGAGTTTTCAGATACAAAATCTGTAAGATAGGGGGACAACTGCCTCCTGGCTTCGCCATTGGACATTAACGATCTGCATTTCATATCCTAAATTTTTTATTGTCACGATTAGAAATCCTCATTAAATTGATTGTAAGCCTGGAAAGTGTGACCGTATCTTTAAAAATACCAATAACGACTTATTTCGTTCCAATAAGAAAAAACTGTCTAAAAACAAAAATTTTTCTTTAAAAGTGAGTACTGAGAACGTTCGAGTTTTAAGTCAAAAAATGTACTAGACACTCTTTTTCGCGTGAAAGAGGCCAAAAAAAAAAAAACGCTTCCACCGCAAAATGCTCACAGCCCACAACAGCCGAGCCAGCTCTGGTGACAATTTTCAAAATACTTTTGTGTATTGCTTTGTTTCTGAGTATCAAACAACAAAATCAGGCAAGAAAAAAATTTCTTTAAGTAATTTTTTATATGGTATTTGACAGCTAAAGGAAAATTTTAACAGTATTCACCCCAAAGAAAGAAAAAAATTTGTTTGAAGTCGAAATTAAAACAGCAAATACTGAATGGAAAATTTTGGAGACTTATTACTCCTGGTGAAAAGTGAAAATTACTCTCTATGGTTATTACCAGAACTCATGAAATTCGCGAAATTGATATCAAAATATCTTTTTTATTTTCCCCCTATATTTTTGGCACCTACCGCCCCTGACAACAATAGACTGGTTTAAGAGGCTTGCTTCCTTTGATTAAAATCTCTAATCATAATTGGACCAATATTAAAATCTGGGGTGTGGTTTGGTGAACACAAAGTGTGAAGATTGTCATACGAAGTATCGTAAGATTGAGGAAACCAAATGCATTAAGACACGATTTCTCAATGTCGGATTAGTCAACTTGACCGGCAGGTTAATCGAATTTGAGTGTCTCATGCTGTGTGTGGCGTAACCAGAGGAACAAACTTAAGCGCTGCTCGAGCACTGGTTAAAGTTAACCGCGAGTTCAGTTCCGATGGAATTATCGATATTTTTATCGATATACAAACAGCTGGCTCCAACTGTTTCTTGGTTTTTTTATTATTTGCTGCAGCAAAATGTATATGAATAAACGAGTTTTCCAACTCCCCGTAATGGAAATGAAATTCGAAGAGACAGAGCAACGAATAAATAAGGTAAGAGAGTTCAAGAAGAGGCCTAATTACTTTACTGTGCTGGAAGACGCTACATTTGTTCAATGATTCAGGTTGACAAATTCAACATGTGAAAAAAATTCTAGCTAGGATTAGAGATCGAGTTAAAGCCTTAACTTCAGTTGCGATTTAATTTGTTGTGATTAGGATTGTTAACAGGACTAGGCGGCGCTGCATTCTTAAACATGTGGCAGCTTCCAATCGCTTGAGACCTTCGTAAAAACGCTTGCATTTTGAACTAAAACTGCTTGTGGTTAGAATCTGAAGTCACAGAAAACTGTTTGGTTACTAGATAAAATGACTAAAGTTAAGCGAGTTGAAACCGACTGCCTAGAAATGGGTTCCAAGTTGCTGAACATTCACTGTTTGATTTAGCAACCAAAGATGTACCTGTCACTTTACATATAAAGTTTAACAATTTAATTTTGAAATGCAAATGTTTATACGACAATTACTGTCTTATTTTAATCAACACAGTTGTTCCTCTTCACTTTTTATAAGGGTACGTTTCTTTTGCAGTTCATCCTCTTTTGTTGCTATTCCACTTGCTGTTACGTTTTATTCAGCTACTTGTTCTATTAGCCGATCTTAAGAAATTTCTTATTCTGATAGAGCATTTTAACTGTGTCCTTGTCTCTGTTTCTTGTTCCTTTCTTTTTTCTTGTAGCATATTTTTGTGGCGAGAAGGCAAGCTAATTGTTTCCAAGCTTGTTGCTTGACTGCTTGTTGCCTCATAATTCTTAAATGCTTTATGACTCACACACTCATACACACTCCCAGAGTTGGAAGGGCAATAAAAATTAAATAAAACGCATTCGCTTCCTACAAATTTCTTAATGTGTGTTGGTGTTGCTCCTGTTGCCGTTGTTGCTGTTGCTGGTGTTGTTTATTTGTTTTTCCTTTTTGGCGCTTTTGTGCGCTGCTGTGGTTTTTTCCCTACTCTTTGTCATCTCCTTTAGGGAGCAGAACGCCCTACGCCACGCGGGACTTGACATTTATAGCTGGGGCATTAAAAGTCAAGAGGGGCGGGTTTGTTTGCGATGTGTGTGTTATAAAGTCACTTAGGTTCGCCGAGGGACCGTAAAAACAAAGAAGAGCGAAGGAGTGGCATATTTTTATGCAGCTAATCAGGGAAAGTAATTGAAAAATGATAAATAAGTGTGGAACTGCAAAAGAACTTAACTTCTTGCCTCAGTAAATACAAATATTTATTATATAAAGAAAATAAAGCATAAACAACCAAAGGAATCTTTTGTCTGCTGGCTTCCTTCGCACCATTTTCGCTAGACAAGAAAAAACTGTAGAATACTTTTCAGCTGCTTTAGCTACTTGACGCGCGGAAACTTGGCAAGCGGAAATGATGCGGAAAAAGCATTACGAGGAGTCAACAAAAGAAAAAACCAGATAAATAACTTCCTATAAGTTTTGTTTTTGCTTTCCCTGCCAAAAGTTTAATCAAAAGCAAGAAATTCTAAATCCGATTATCCCCTGATGCTGCCTAATTAGTTTGTCCTGTTGTTTATGTGTTAATTAAAATCCCTGTACGGTATTAAATTGATTTTAACCTGAAGCATAAATCACTAAATAATCAGAAAGCCAGACACGCCCAGTTACATTTACATTTGCATTGATATCAATCGCTCAAGCCGAATAGACAATTGAATTGCATTACAATTCCAAAATCTGTCAAAGAACTTCCCATAACAATGCTTAAAATTTTATGTAGAGATAGTGACTCACTCTTTCCACCTCTTTCCGCCTCTGTCTGTCTCGCTCTTTTCCGTACAATTGCAAAATGAAAATTGATTTATCACGCACACAGCATTTACGGTCACGCATCCAACATAAATTTTCATTCACTGTCGTTTTGTTGTCGTTGTTGTTGTCTGAGGCGTTGGGAAATTGTTTTGTACGCAGCATAAATGGCATTTTCATATAGAAATCTAGCATATAGTTTCAATAGATTCATATGTGTGAGTGCAATCGGTAGGCGTGTTATACGCCAAGTGAAAAAAAACGAGCCATTAAATTGCCATAAAATTTCGTGGTTAACTGGGAAAGGTATTTACGAGTACTTTGCGGTTAAACAAGACAGCCCATAAACTATGAAAAAATTGACTGAAAGTGGGGAAAATTATGTCTATGAAAATAATTTTAGATTTACTTCTAATTGAAAAGGCGACTGCTTAAAAGAAGTCGTCAGCAAAAAGTACTGATAATAGAATTGGAAGAATCTGCTTAAACATCTTACTCACTTTCAGTCAAGGAGACTGCTTTCTTAAAGTTTTAAGCTCTCAATTTAAACTTTAAAAAGGAGCTTCAATGTATTTTATTCAAATGAAACTGAAAACTGTTTATACAACAATAATAATGATCATGTACAATTTTTTCTTATCCCAACAGATCACTAAACACTAAGGGCTGATTTTACATCTTCTAAATAACTAGCAACACAGAGAAAAGAAATATGCAAAAACTACACAAAAATTACGTTATTCTACACGTTTCATGGGGATTTTCAATACCACTAATTTTGTGTAGCTTTTCTGCATGCCACGTTTAGCTTTCTAACGTTTGTGTAGCTTTTCTAAACGCCAAGTTTAGCTTTCCCATTTCCAAATGCGGCGTGTAGCTTTTCTACATGAACGTTTAGGATTTTCATTTCTAAATGCGATATGTTGCTTTTCTACACGCCACGACACAACAATTTTTTTTAAAAGAATCCTACTTTTAACTATACTATTTACACAAGGAAATGTGTATAGGAGGGTAGAGTGGGGAGGAATGGGAGGAAGGGACACAAAGAGGGAAGGGTCTTCCCCCCGAAAAACTTACAATTAAATTTTTTTTTTATTTTTTATTTAACTTGTCTGGGACTCGAACTCACAACTTACTTTCCTTGTCTCGGAAACTAACACACTATTGCCGGCAGCTTAGCCCATACGTCCATATAAGCCTCGCGCGGCAATGCCGCAAATCACAGTCATAAAGAGAAGCGTCGATTAGCTAACTTTTCTGTACTGACTTTGAGCTACATTTTCGTTTAGAATTTATACACGCGCGTGTAGGTTTTCAATATCCAAACGTTAATGGAGAAAACCTACATTTCCGTGTGGAGTTCAGAAAGCTTAATGAAAAATGTGAATATGGGTTTAACGATTCTATCTGGGCAATTTTGGGCTGGGGGCGTCCAGGCACCTGTATACTTAGTTGCTGTACACCAACAAGCCATTTGCAAATCCTATTTATACCCAGGCGGCGAATAAATTGTTGAGAATTCCATGTGCACAAATTTGCACGAACTTTCAACTAGCTTTTAAGCTAGAATTCCAAGTGCGCAGCCGAAACGGCCGTCTACACAGCCACAGCTACTGTTAATGTTCAAATGTATTCTCTGTTGAATTTTCTGGTTGATTATTGAACTATAATCAAACCTCGACCTTGAGCCTGCTAACATTCACTTTGATTAATGAAAAATGTTGAAATATTTTGAAAAAACTCTGGTTTTCTCTTGTTATATAGCCTTTGCATTTGTCTACGCCGCATTTAACTTTTCTGCAGGCATCGTTTACATTTGCTTTATTTCAACACTTTCGTGTAGATTTTTCTAAGCGCCACGTGTAGCTTTCTGTTTTCTACATTTTCGTGTGAGATTTTGCAAGGTGAACTGCGTTTCGTTAATGATTGTCGTTTCTACACGTGGCGCGTAGCTAATTTTGTTTTCTCTGTGTATTATGTGTCAGATAACCTCAAAATGTACACTGCTATAAGTAGAACTCGGATTTTGCATATTTTTAAATCGATTTTAATCCTAGTAGACAAGGGCAAATGTGTTTCCAACAAATTTTTGTCATATTTTTTGACTATATTTTGTGATTTGCTGACTGTCTAACTTGTTAAATAATAATTAAAGTCATCTTGGAATCAAGCGCATTTTTTTTTTGCTATTTATTAGAGTAAAGCATCAGCACAACAATTTAAGTTGAGGAAATTTCCTTTTGCCTACTAGGATTAAAATCAGTTTGAAAATATGCAAAATCCGAGGTCTAGTTCTAAGTAGACGTTTTCCCAGTTGTTTTCCGTTTTCTGTTTCAAGTGTAGTAAGTTAGCTTTGCTTTCTCCTTTTTTTAAATTTTTTTGTGAACTTTTTTCCTTTTTAAAGAAATTCCTTGAAAAATTTACGTTCCATTTAGGCTCTTTACAAGTTAATCTAACATTTTGTGTAAAGTCTAAGCTGTCCTTAACCCTTTGGTCTGACCTAAACACACGCTCACACTAATAGAATGGGCGCATTATAGGCGAGATTTGCATGCCAAAAATTCATTAGCACTTTAACAATGACAATTTGTGTTATACATATTACAGACACACGTCGTTCATTGCCCGTTCCGCAGCCAGTTTTGTGTGTTTGAAGGATATTAGATTACATGCTAGCCATAATTATAGCTTCCTAAAGTAACAATGCATGCATTGCATGGCATTAGATAAATTTTGAATATTATTTGAGTGCTTCGTTGCCAATTTTAATGATTCATTCATTGGTTTAGTCCTTTAATTTCAATTTTAGTTGTACGCATAAATCACAGGAGCACAAAATGGAAAATTAACTAAGGACACTTTTCCTATGTCTCCTTTTTTCTGGGTAGGGGGTAATGTCTCCCCAGACGCCACTAAACAAATTAGCCGTTAATTTAATGACAGACGCTTTCGGTCCTTTTTTTTCTCAGTCGCGCACAGCTGAGAATTTATAGATGGCAGGTTGGTGGAAAATCCAAAGAAATGTGAAATGCCGACCATAAATTTTATTTGATTTCCTACGAAATGTTGGGCGGCAATGTCAGCAGCTGCAAGAAGGCGTGGTGTGCTGAAAGGAGTACTGAAAGGACATGGAATTGAGTGTTTGGCGAGATAAGGTATAATCAAGTGGTTGGTCGAATGAGGAAGGGCGAGGAAATGGATTGAAAAGTGGTATTTTATTTGCACTCTTGTATTTGTAGCTTTAATTTTTATCCGTGCACTTGGCTAATTTCAAGATCACACAGCCGAACTAAGTGCTTGTAATACACAGGGAAAAACAGGTTAGTCATTAAAGATCCATTGGATGATTTTGGTTTGTCATATCCTTTTTTGGACATTTAAATATTTATTTAATGTTTAATTGATCTTAGATTTTCAGCGGCGCTGAAAATCCAAAAGGATATGCAAGAGTTATTATTATTAAGATCAAAAAAGGATCCCAGTCAAATGGATTTAATGGTTGTTTTTCTGTGTACTAACAGAGAAAATAAAATAAGTAAAAATAACATGAAGAAGTCGTTTTTTTACACGTTTAACAGGGATTTTCTACCGACTACGTTTATGTAGTTTTTCTACATGGCCCAAACCAAAAAAATACTGTTTACACTGTACTATTTACACAAGGGAGTGTGTGGAGGATGGTAGTATGGAAGTGAATGTATTTTTTCCACTTACCTGGGGTTCAACTCACAACACACTTACCTTGTCTCGGCAATTTCAACACAAGTGCCGACATATGACTATAATGCACTAGCGCGGCCGCAAATAACATTAATAAAAGGAAGCTCCAATCAACTATGACCGAATAGGACTAACAACACTTTTCGTGTTGATTTTCTAAATGTAGCATTTAGCATTTGAAATCCTTAAAATTTATTTAATAATCCTTCATCATGTGTTTCTAAATGAAAAATTTAACATTTTCGGTACTGATTTTGATCTTCAATTTTCATTTAGAAATTCCTCACACGCAAGTAGGCTTTCAATATCTGAACGTCAATGTAGAAAACCTTTATTTTCCGTGTCGTATTCAGGTTGCTGATTTTCTCTTGTCATGTACCCTTTGCATTTGACCACCCAGCATTAAACTTTTCTATATGCCTCGATTACTTTTTTCTATTTCTAAATGTAACATGTAGTGTTTCAACATGCCACGTGTAACTTTCTGTTTCTTACATTTTTCCTGCGAAATTTAGCAGGGCGAACTACGTTTCGTTTAGGATTTCCGTTTCTACACGCGGCGTGTATCTAATATTGTTTTCTTTGTGTAGTAGTTTTTATTATTCTCCACGGTTTTCAAGTAGATTATAAGCAAAGTCTAGGAAATTTTTTAAAGCTGAAGGCTTTCGTTTTGCTCCTCATAGAGGATCCCCTGCCAATAGGCAAGCGCATCTTTCCCCCACTTGACCTTCGAGGATTGCTCAACACTCACATTTTGTGAGCATAGGTTTTGTCCAGTGAAATAAATAATGACACACGCACCCACATGTTACACATAGTCGAAATGGGAAATTTTTAAATTTTTTACATGTCGAAGTCTAGAAGAAGAAAACATATAGGGTATTCACGATCCCCAGTTGAGCCGTAGAGCTGTTTAATTGAGGAATATTAAATTAAATAAAAATGTAAGTACGAGGTGTGTTCAAAAAGTATCGCGAATTTTGAATTTTCGCGGGTTACGTATATTCGAATTTTGATTTTTTTGTGGCGTTATGTTGGTACTCATGTCCCACTTATGCCGACAAGCTCGGCCATTTGAATGTTCACTTAATTGTTGACAGTGTTTGCTTGCACGTGTTTTGGATCGTCTTCGATTTTTACCTATTCAAAAAAGGATCAAAGAACCGTATCAAATTTTGTGTGAAAAACGAAATTAAGACGCGGATGCCGAATGGACTGGGCTACGGAGACTACTGCCGAAGCAACGTTTATCGGTGGTACAAAATGTTCCAGAAGGCCGAGAAGAGTGAACGACGAAGAGCGTGCCGGACGCCCGAGCACTTCAACACAGACGAAAAATTAATGAAGTGGAGAAAGTCCAATCGTCGAATCACCGTTAGGAAGTTGCTGAGGACCTAAACATATCGATTGGCTCGTGCCATTCGATTTTTATCAATGACTTGGGCATGAGACAGGTCGCCGCGAAATTCGTACCAAAATTGCTTAATTGCGACCAAAAACAGCATCGCATGAACATTGTTAATGAGATGTTAAACTCTGTCCGCGACGACCCAAATTTGCTCCAGAGGGTCATAACTGGTGACGAATCGTGTCATCTCAATGGAAGCTGCCGCACGAACCAAGACCGAAAAATGCGCGCCAAGTTCGGCCGAATGTGAAAGTTTTGCTGACAGTTTTCTTCGATTGCAGGGGCGTGGTGCATCATGAGTTCTTGACACAGGGAAGAACGGTCAATAAGGAATATAACCTGCAAGTTATGCGCAATTTGCGCGAAGCAATCCGCCAGAAACGCCCGGATTTGTGGAAGAACGAAAATTGGCTTTTGCACCACGATAACGCCCCTGCTCACACATCGTTGCTTGTGCGCGACTTTTTGGCCAAAAACAACACACTAATGATGCCGCAGCCACCGTATTCCCCAGATCTGGCCCCCTGTGACTTTTTCTTGTTCCCTAAACTGAAGAGGCCCATGAAAGGACGACGTTACGCTACGCTTGACGAGATAAAGACGGCATCGAAGGAGGAGCTGAACAAGATAAAAAAAATGATTTTTTGAAGTCCTTCGAAGATTGAAAAAACCGTTGGCACAAGTGTATAATATCTCATGGGGATTACTTTGAAGGGGACAAAATAGATATTCATGAATAAATAAATAATTTTTGAAAAAACACAAAATTCGCGATACTTTTTGAACACACCTCGTAGAATTGTTTTGATTTATTTATCAACTTCACGGCTCAACTGGGGGTCGTGAATACCCTGATAACAATTCTTCCAAGAGGGAAAAAACCAAGAACAATGGTCAAAAAATGAGCACATTTGTTGTCAAAAACTTATCATGCCGGAGATTTGGTTTCAAACCTCTCGTATTTTGTTAGGAGATTTGGAGAAACCAACCAAAGCCAATACACAAACCCACCAAACCGTCTTCGCACACAATTGCCAAGCTCAGCTAAGACACAAACAGGGCTGGCAAGTCTGAAATCATAAATATAGCTATGAACAAAAACTGTTATCAATTGTTTGCGAGCGACGCACTCCTGTTTTTGTAGTAGGACCATAATCTTATTCTCACACCTTCTAACTAGACTTTCTAATAAGAAAATAAAATCTCTCGAAGTTTTGGAACACCGACGGATTTTTTAAGCGATCTGCAAACCAACCGAAGCCAAGTTCTCTAGAGATTTCCAGGACACCCACGATAATGCTAGTTCTGAAAAGTGTACAACATAAAATGTAAATTATTTTTTAGCGAGTCTGTTCCTGAGATTACCAACTGAGTCTAACTCTTTTGCTATATGATGGTTAATTTCTCACCTCCAGTAGTTCTACTAAAGTGGTTTATTTATGTCCCTTGAATATTTCCAGCCTTCTTTGGTTCAATACAGAGAACTCGTTTTGGGAGAACAGGTGAATGTGCTCAAGCAAAGAACATTTTGTACTTGTTTGAAATTATCATTTTCTTTGAGAAAGAACATTTTGTACTTATTTTGAGATTTTATCGGTCTTGACTTAAGGCAATTACAAAAATATTTTAAAATAATTCGTAACCCTGTAGTTCAGCTGTTGTCAAGGCACTACCAGGCCTAACGATCTGATGCATCACTGAGCGACAGTCGCGTCGTAAACTACAGGTAATGCATCACAGCGATAGTCTAGTACGTGAACTACAGTGTGCACCCATCACCAAACTAACGTACGTTTTTCGGACTTTCCCATACACAATTCGTTAGGCAAATACTTGGCTGGTGGTTGGTCTGGTGGCGAGTGCTCACTACGAAGAATTAGAGAATTCGTTAATGCCGCACCGGTGCAGCTGAACTAGAGGGAATGTTCTTACACAAACTTTGAGAGAGCGCGCCTTCAGCTGAGGTTTACATCAGGGCTGACCAGCCATGCCCCTGGGGTCCGAAGTCACTCGCCGATTCACACCGAATACTTGCCGAATTCAATCATCACTGAGTGTCAGAAGGGGACAGACATAGTTCTCTGTCCTCTCTATTTGGACAGCATGACGTCCGAGCAAGAGCTTCTTCGTGAACGCTGACAAAGGTAAAGTGTTTACAGTAAACCATTTTACCCAAGAGGGCAAGTCCAAACGCAACGAATAATAATAAAAAGAGAAGTTGGAAGTGGTCGGAAAGCAAACATTATGACTGGCCAAGCTGTCAGAAAAGGAATAATATTGTTGCCAGACGTAAGCAAAGTGTCACAAACCTTACCATATAAAAAAATAAAATAAATAAATGGCTTGATTCAGCCCAAAGGGCCAAAAGCTGAGCCTCTATCAATTCTCTTGCCAATATCCTTTCGCCAATATCCCTTTTGTACCAAAGGAACGGAACCCAACAAAATTACCGCAGTGTCGTCCAATTGAAGATTTTTTAGAAGTCTGATTGCTGGAGTTTACAAAAACAACTGGAAGGCCAAAAATATGAAAGAATTGACCAACAGAACTCGCTTATGTATCCGGAAATACGGCCCCAAGGTCGTACGGGCCGCCTGCGGGGACACTTTTTTCGGAAGCTACGTCGAGTGGCTGATAACGATCCTTTCGACCAAATCTATTGATACAATTCTTTTGTATATGTAGTCATAAGAAAACTGTACAATTTTTATAAAGATCCGTTGAGAATTGTGGTTATGGCGGCATTTTGAAGTTTGCAGATTTTAAGCTGTCACCCGTTATCAGATGGGAGGTACCGTAAAATAGTAGCATCAGCATACAAGAAGTCGAACTCGCAATTTTTTCAAAAATGGGAGGAGCTTGGAATTACGATATATCGTCTCCGATACAACTACCTTAACCATCTCTTATATTTTCAGGGCTAGAACTGATATGCTGTCCCTGTTTTAGAAGCCATATTGTACAGGTGTACGCGAAAGTGATGAGCTGTGCAGTCTCTGCAATATGGGTACAAGAGAGGATGTTGCACATTTCATAGCCATCTGTCCAATTCTGAAGGAGCTTAGAATAGACCGGCTGGGAAAGTCAATGCTCTCGTTGGAAGAGCTAAAGGCAGTGCTGAACAGGCAATCATAGGATCGGCTGGGAAAATATTTACTGGATGCGTTTAACCACAGAGCAAGAATCTTGGCGGAAACTTTTAAGGAATCAATTACGCCATGAGCTAATAGTTTTAAGAGCCTGGAATGGCCCCTTTAAGAGTGAACGATCTGCAATATCTCGACGAGCGGGGAAGGCAGGTGGAATAACTCTAATAGGTAAGTATTCCTGAAGCTTACTTGGATTAACAAATATATAATGCACAATTAATCGATTAAGGCTGACGGCAATTCCTAACATGCAAAATTTTCTTATTTTTTAATGAAGAACCACTACTACTATTACTACAATTCTTGATCAGCATCAAAAGCTGAAGTGAAGAGTCATAAATTCACAACTTTCTAAAATATGTCACATTCGGTGGAGCCCCGGAAATCTCCTCCAACCAATTCTCAGTTTCTTAGAAATCTCTTACAGTTGGTTTCAAGTCTCTAGTGTTCTGGGAAGAGATTTTACTAAATTCACCCCTAAACTATTTTGGTAAGCAAAATTAGTTTTAGAAATGTAAACAACATTATTTTACTGGATAGGCTGCATCAAATAAATTACATGATTAATCAAAGTGAATGTTAGCAGGCTCAAAGTCGAGGATTGATCATGAAAATGAACAGTAGCTGTGGCTGTGTAGACGGCCGTTTCGGCTGCCGCCATGGCTTAGCTTTCGTATCATGATTAATTTATCATGATTAATTTAATTTAATATTGCAATTAGCTTTTTAATAATTTTTCGCAAAACCAACCGAAGGCTGCCATATCATGCCATGGCATTTCTGGCGCCATCTATCTGCCTTATTTGGCGTTACTAGCGCCACATTAGAAATTTGACGACAACAAACCTGCATAGGGTTGCCAAATTTTGCTTTATCATTGGCGCGTAAATATTATTATGTATTGCATTTTTATTTAGGGTAACATGACTTTAATTTGAATTATAATATAAGCATGAATCATAAAACTTATACCACATTTTATAGACTTCAATTGAACATTAAATTAATTTAGAACTAAGGCTTGGGAAATTTTTTTTGCGCGAGATGCTACCCTGTTTTGTAAAGTAAAATGGCTTGTCTAGTTGACAGAGCCCCAAAGGGCCAAAGCCGAGCTTCTCTCAATCTCTTGGCTTGTGCGCTTCTAATTTTCGCACAAGAGAAAGGGACCAACAGTTTAACGCCGAATCCGAATGGCAGTTTGAGACGCTTTTCGTGGCTAATTACTACAAAGCTGGCGCCAACAGCAGAGAGGGGTGACCGGGTGTAAAGTTTATTCAAAGAAAAAACTTTTCATTAGATGTTCCGAGGCGCGATCGAACCCACGACCTCTTGCACAGCGGTCGCGCACACTAGCCGCTGAGCCACCCTGTTTTGTGGGATGGAAAATTATCTTGGACCCAATAGGACCAATTCTCTGTCCCTCTAAGAAAATTAAATCTCTTGCATTTCTGGGACACCAACGGATTTTTAAAGCGATTTGCAAACCAACCACAGATAAAATCTCTTGAGATTTTCAGAACATCCCCGATTAAAATAATACTTCAAGGTTTGCTGAATTCTGCTAAAAAAAAAGGACTTTCCTTGAATACAGGGCTAAGTAAGAGTTATATGATAAGCCTATTGTCTTTTTGAACTTCTTTAAACTACGTTTTGTCTTTATCGAAATGCCCATATCCGTTACCAAATTATCATTTAGTGCCATCATTTAGTGGATCATTCTAAGAATTTCTTTCCAAACCAAATGTAGATCGATTGATTTGTTCTCCTCCATATCCTTTATCCATTTTCAAATTGAATTCCCTTCAAGCTCTATAAACTCCAGCCAACTTGTAAAAACCTTCTAAACTTTTACAATAAATACACAATGGAACATAGATCTTTACTCCTCGTCTGCCAGCTGGAAAAACTTTGAAGCGCAAAATAATATCGTATACAACGCACAATTTTGGACCTCGCTGCCGCTCGCAACTTCTTCGGAAACAAAAAAAAATGGCGCACAAAAGCGGAAGTGCACATTAGTTGTATGCAAAAGTTTGCCAAGGAAAAGTGCAAGAAGCAGCTGAAAAGAAAAAAAAAAAAGGAATAAAAACCAAAACAAAACTTATTGTACAGCAGCAGAGCCACCCCACCAAACAAACAAAAAATTTGTGGATGGAAAATGCCAAGGGTTGTCAGCTGCCTAGGACTTGAGAGGTGCGAAATATTGTGCACACCTGTGAAAAGCTTTCAAAAACTTCACTTCTTTTTTCCCATTTAGTTGTAAATAATTTTAGACATTTCCAATATTTTTTCTATTATTAAATTTTGTTCTGCATAAAATATGCATGTAAAACGATGAGTGCAGCTGCACTAGACCAGTCACGGTTTTTAAGTACAGCACGAATCTAAAATGCAGGCAGCATGTCGAGGAATCCTTCTCCTGCTGTCTGTCCAGAAAATTGCTATGGATCTATTATTCACACTCAGGGAAGAAGGAAGGAAGGGAAGGGGGTTAAGTGCTGCAATTGGGCTTTTGCATAACAGAGAAGCAAATGTAGAAAATTCATTTATTGAATATCCCAAAAATGAGTGTGCTACCTATTTTTAGCGGCCATCATTTTTTGCTCTCTGGTCGGAAATTAATACACTTCCGTTTTTTTTTTAGGGTGTTGTCTGTGGGCTCCCATCGCATTACTCAAAACGTATTTTGCTGTTTTGCAGCAAAAGAGACATAAAAATTAATTTGTTTTTGCCGCCAAACATCGTCAGCTGCCGGAAGCGCGTTGTAATCAACCGACAAATAAATTAACACTGAATTTGATGAGAAGGGGAGGCGAGGTAGGACGGTCTAGCGAGGTGCCTGGCAAATTGTGAGTTTTGTATTTTGTATTTTGACCTTTTCAGTTGATTTCCGTTTATGACTAAGGATTTTAAATATTTGTTTTGCCATTTTTTTATGACCCCGACAAGGTTTCGTATCTTTTATGTTTATTTTCCTGTGGAGTTTTTAATATTATGCACAACACGTCACATTTCGTTGGAATTTTTCAATAAGCCATTTAGTCGCTGGCGCGGGAAGTGTAAATATTGAATTTTGTACAATAAAAAGGGAAGAGAGCTGGGCTGACAAAATGAATCATTAATTTTTGGGTAAAGGGTTAAATTGTTTTTTTTTTTAAATGGAAAATTTAAGTCAACAAATTTAAGCCAAAGTTTTCAGAAATATATTTAATAAGTGGAATAGATCACAATTGGCCTTTTAGGATAGGTCAAAGCTACCGAAAAATGGATTGAAAGGACGAAAAGTGGGGTCGAATTCATTTTCGAATTCCGCAGTCAAAGACTTCTGAGTGTGGAATCTTATGTGTGATCAAACTTTAAAGAGCGAGCATTGGATATAATAAAATTGACTTTTAAAAGTTTTTCATAATTATCCAACCCCTTTCGTATCACTTAACTACTACCTCAACTTGCCTGCCTGCTCCTACTAATTACATAGCTTAACCTCGTTTAGTTCGGGCAATTGCACAGAATTATCAGTTTCACATTTCACTTTACTAATCACAAGACAACAACTACTGGTGTAAGCCAGCTTAATGGTCATCTTCTCATATGACAACAATCAACGCAAATGGAGCACAAACAAAAGTCGGTCAGTTGTCAGTTTGGCCAATGTGGTTTTGGGCTTGGTCCGTGGAAAGTGCATTTCGAAATTAATTGCCATAATTAATTTGGCTTAACCCTATCCAACATTCGTGTACTTATCGGCTTGCGTGTCTGCTAAGACGATTAGCCTCGAAGGCAGAATGTTAAAAAATCTCAGAGGCTCATCAATTTCCGAGCCCATTGTAATTAATCCTTAAAGTCCTGGAACTCGACTTTAAATTCAATTAAATTTTAATCAATTGCAAGAGGCAACTCTACGATATCCTGCATCATAACGACAGCCACAAATAACCGCAGGATAACTTCATTTGCATGAGGCCAGCCCAAGGGTGGTCCATGTCCAAGCGAGGCCGCAGTAATGTAAAAACTGGCAGCCGGCAAACACGATATGCGTGTTGCCTGCTGTCCGTTGTCTGTATTTACATTAAAGAATTTTTATTTTACTATTTGTTGTTCACTGCCTGGTAATACACGAATGTAAAAATTTTCTTACATTAACAGATAGTTAAAATTTGTGGGAGAAATGCTATGATATATGGTTTTTGTGCAGGGAATGGAGGCTGGACAAGCGACAAATAAATGAAGATAAATTTGATTAATACTCTATTTTCAGAAGAAACCGAGATGTATTTAAAAAAGAGTGGGCATCGTATAACACCCGGTTCGAGCGACGCCCTTTACGAGATTCTATTTGGAACGAATATTTGAAAAAAATTTCGGTCAAGTAGTTACGGTCACTGTTTCAGTCACTATTTTAGTCATTGTTTTTATCACTCTTTTGGTAACTCTTTCGGTCACCTTTTCGGTCACTGTTTCGGTCACTGTTTTGGCCACATTTTGGTCACGGTTAGGTCACTGTTTTGGTCACTGTTTTGGTCCCTCTTTCGGTCACTGTTTCAGTCACTGTTTAGGTCACTGTTTTGGTCACTGTTATGGTCACTGTTTTGGTCACTGTTTCGGTCACTGTTTGGTCACTGTTTTGGTCACTGTTCTGGTCACTGTTTTGATCACTGTTTTGGTCACTGTTTCGGTCACTGTTTCGGTCACTGTTTTGAACACTGTTTTAGTTCCTGGTTTGGTCACTGTTTCGGTCACTTTTTACGACACTGTTTTGGTCACTGTTTCGGTCACTGTTTCGATCACTGTTTTGGTCACTTTGCAATGCTTATTTTGAGCATGAATTATGCGATTGCGTAAAATCCAGCTGGTTTTAAAAAAAACAGGAACATAAGAAACTCAACACAATAGTTACATTGTGATTGATGGTCAGTGGATATACGAGGTGTGTTCAAAAAGTATCGCGAATTTTGTGGTTTTTCAAAAATTATTTATTTATTCATGAATATCTATTTTGTCCCCTTCAAAGTAATCCCCATGAGATATTATACACTTGTGCCAACGGTTTTTCCAATCTTCGAAGCACTTCAAAAAATCATTTTTTTATCTTGTTCAGCTCCTCCTTCGATGCCGTCTTTATCTCGTCAAGAGTAGCGTAACGTCGTCCTTTCATGGGCCTCTTCAGTTTAGGGAACAAGAAAAAAGTCACAGGGGGCCAGATCTGTGGAATACGGTGGCTGCGGCATCATTAGTGTGTTGTTTTTTGGCCAAAAAGTCGCGCACAAGCAACGATGAGTGAGCAGGGGCGTTATCGTGGTGCAAAGCCAATTTGTTCTACCACAAATCCGGGCGTTTCTGGCGGATTGCTTCGCGCAAATTGCGCATAACTTGCAGGTAATATTCCTTATTGACCGTTCTTCCCTGTGGCAAGAACTCATGATGCACCACGCCCCTGCAATCGAAGAAAACTGTCAGCAAAACTTTCACATTCGACCGAACTTGGCGCGCTTTTTTTCGGTCTTGGTTCGTGCGGCAGCTTCCATTGAGATGATTGAGCTTTGGTTTCCACGTCATAACCATAAACCCACGATTCGTCACCAGTTATGACCCTCTGGAGCAAATTTGGGTCGTCGCGGACAGAGTTTAACATCTCATTAGCAATGTTCATGCGATGCTGTTTTTGGTCGCAATTGAGCAATTTTGGTACGAATTTCGCGACGACCCGTCTCATGCCCAAATAATTGATAAAAATCGAATGGCACCAGCCAATCGATATGTTAAGGTCCTCAGCAACTTGATTCGACGATTGGCCAATACCATTTTCTCCACTTCATTAATTTTTTCGTCTGTTGTTGAAGTGCTCGGTCGTCCGGCACGCTCTTCGTCGTTCACATCTTCTCGGCCTTCTGAGAACATTTTGTACCACCGATAAACGTTGCTTCGGTCCAAGGTAGCTTCTCCGTATGCCACAGTCAACATTCGGAATGCATCCGCGCACTTAATTTCGTTTTTCACACAAAATTTGATACAGGTTCTTTGATCCATTTTTTTGAATAGGTAAAAATCGAAGACGATCCAAAACACGTGCAAGCAAAGCAGCTATCAACAATTAAGTGAACATTCAAAATGGCCGAGCTTGTCGGCATAAGTGAGAGACATGAGTACCAACATAACGCCACAAAAAAATCGAAATTCGAATATACGTAACCCGCGAAAATTCAAAATTCGCGATACTTTTTGAACACACCTCGTAATTATCGGCTGCTGCAGTGTATTTTTCGAATTTCGCATAAGACTATAGCAAAACTTGGTTCCGTCGGCGAACCAGTCCTCACGACCGCTGACGATTTTTAGTGTGATTCTTAGGCAATACCTTTTATCCTAAGTTCTCTCTGTAGCTCTTGTTGTCGAACTGCTGATGACCGAACGCAACACATGAGCCGTCTAATTTATAAGACGAGGTAATAAAGAACTCTGGATATCAACTGGCTAATTGGCGGATTGTGAACTTCTTATTTGATCGGCTTACCTGCGGGATGACCTTTCCCCAACACCTAACCAGCAAATAGTTCGGATCGGCCAATTAACACCTGTGACCAATCAAAAAAGGTACTCATTTTAATACACTTGAAAGGTGTACTATTATACCTTTCATCTCCGGCCACTTAAAGTATATATTTTCTTGATTAGCATGACGAGCTGAGTCGATTGAGCTTTGTCGTCCGTCTGTCCGTCCGTCCGTCTATCTGTTCCTACGCAAACTAGTCCCTCAGTTTTTAAGGTTTCGAGCTGAAATTTTGCAAAGATATATCTTTTAGCGGCACAATGCACATATGTCGGAAATCTTGTAGCTGCCATACAATTTTTGTTTTTTAGTTTTTTTTTTTTTAATTTTCTAATGTCACAAGACATAAAGATTATAAATTAAGTCATTGGTCACAAAATTAGGTCAGTGGTCAAAAAAGTTTCTAGTGTATTTAAGCTTTGACACAGACGAAGTTAGTTTTGCTTTCTCGTTTTTAACTAGGTAAGATACAAGGTAAATCTTAATAAATAGGTGAAAGTTAACTTCGGCTCGGCCGAAGTTTTGTATACCCTTGCAGCTTCCATTGAAAACAAAAAAGTTTTTCTAACTATGACTTCTTTTTGGACCTTACTTTTCTATGGGATTTATACTATATAGATGTCTGATTTCGACCAAACTTGGTGAAATCATGGAAAATCATAATACACTGTTAATTACGAAATTTGGAGGCGATCCCACGTAAAACAAAAAAGTTTTTCTCACTGCAACTAGTTTTTCGACCGTTCGTTCCTATGGGAGCTATATGCTATAGTCATCCGATTTCAACCAAATTTAATGAAATCATGGGAAAGGATAGTGAACTAAGATATACGTACTTTCGAGGCGTTTCCATTAAAAACAAAAAAGTTTTTCTCACTCCGATCGTTCCTATGACAGCTATATGCTATAGTCATCCGATCCGGCCGGTTCCGACAAATGTGCAACGTATTTGTACCAAAAGGCTTTGTGCAAAGTTTGGTGAAGATAGCTTTAAAACTGGCGGAGGAAATAGCATACAAACAGACGGACAAGGCTAAATCAACTCAGCTCGTCATGCTGATCAAAAATATATATACGTTATGTGGTCGGAGATGCTTTCAATAATACCCTCTGCAAGGGTATAAAAAATTTGTTTAGAAGAACGCCAAATGTCGCTTAGGCTCTTTAAATACCTTTCATTCAATATATATGTGGGGTTTCCTTTAATTAAAATATAATGATGATACTTTATTGTTAATAAAAGTAGGATTAAGGTTTGATACATTGGATTTGGGAACAACTAGAGAACAGCTTTAATAATTGAACCCGACTCGAAGTTCGTTTGACTTGCACGCCTCGTCGGCGACCGAAATTTTTCACACCTTTGCGGCATACGTCTTCGATCAAAAAATTCAACTGCCCTCGTCTAAAGCCCCCCCATACAACACACAAATTTTTGCGCAAATTAACACGCACTTAGCCCCTACAATACGCCAAAATTTTGCGCAATTTTTAGTAGAGAGCAAGCGCTCGTCAAGTAAAGATGTAAGAAGACGCAGCAGTTGCCGTTGCTTCAAAATAAAATAGGGTTGACGAGTTGACATCTTCCACGCTGACTCCACTTTTTGCAGAATCGTTTAATCGTGGTAATTTGTTCGCAGTTTTTTAATTACCGGTGCTTGTCGGCATCCAGGTAGCGCTCTTTATATTTTTCTATTAAAATTTCATATTGGGAGTTTTTAATATCTCTGTTGGAGTACTCCTTTGATTTGATGTTCCACAGAGCAGGCAAAGAACGGTACACTTCTATGAGTTCCAAAGTAAAATTCTGCTCCGCTTCTTTTTCCATGATGGCAAGTACCAAACTCTTCGACAACTTGCTGCGATCTGAGCGCAATTTGTGCAAAGCGCACACACACCACACAAACACATTCACATTTTTGCACAAAAATCTTTAAATATCAAAACTATTTTTATTTTGGTCTCGATTTGCGGAAATGCGTACGTGTGACGCATACACTCATATTTCACTAACTCACATAAGCGTTTTGCGCAAAAAATTGTGTGGTGTATGAACTTAAGGCTGATCTGCTTCTGTCGACTTCTATGCTGATCAGATACGTCGTTTGCTGTTACCGTTTCTCGTTGTCTTCTTCGTAATGTCTTGGAAAATAAGGTGATGCATCTTTATAATAGTTGGACTGAGGAACAGTAGCTTAAACAAAGTTGGAATTCGATTAAGTAGCATGATTAAAATGTATTATAATAATGTGGATGGTTTCAAATATAAGTAGAGAATCGTCTCTTTCTACGTCTTTCTTACTCTGCAAGCCTCATCTCCCATTCCATATACCCCATATCCAAGCGATCTTATTCCATTTATGCGTTGGCATACCAACAAATGAAATGCTTGCCATATGAATAAATAAATACAAATTAAATATAAATTGTGAAATTTTACAATAACGACACTGCATAATTGACGTTGCAAACGCCGTTTGGCTGCTGCTCATAAATGTTGGGGCAAAAAAAAAAGAAGCATTTTTTCCCCGTTTCCGGAAGTTGCTCAAAGCCCATAATTTATTGGCCAAAGTATGCTCTGGACATTAATAAATGGTCTCAATCAAAGGGTCAACTCAATTTGCATGAAATGCACATAAAGTTTGCCTATATGACTCCATAAAATGTCAAATAAAGACAAAACTACAAAGACCCTTTTGCAGGATGTGGTTTTCTTAAAGCCTACAAGATGATGGCACATCATTATCGACAGCATTAACAACAAAAAGCACTTTATTGCCATCATCATCAACCTGTGCCGCTGAGGCAGCCGGGTACGATTGCACATATGCAGCTGCAGGCAAACCCTTCGATGCAATGCGTTCCTGTCATCGTTGTCTATCTCACGCCTGGCCACCAGCACAAAAGGCCTAACTACCTTCCTGTTGATAGATTGCACTTGCCCGGCAACATTACACTGATAATATTTACCACGTGTCCTTACTCTCATTGTGGCTGCTACTGGGTGTGTGTTCCGAAAGGACCTCGAAATAAGGGTCCGTAGCTTTGTGTGAGTGTGTGTGTGTACTTAAGAATTGCGGTTGTCGGGCAGATTGTGTGCCCAAGTACACATGGTAGATGACTTTAAGTGTGATTAAGATGTGAGAGAAAGTTATGGAAATGTGAATTGAGCAAAGGATATGTTTAAGGGAGAAAGCTAACAGGTGATATCCTGTCTGATGGCATTGTAGATGAGACTGTGACATTGGGCGAGTTGTGGGCGACATGAGGATTAGGTACGCACTAATTGCACAAAACAGATATGCATATATTTTAATTATAATTGGGGATCCTTGCTAGCCCCATAATACCTAAAAAATGGACTTTTTAAGCTAAGTTAACTTTGATACTAATAAATAAAAAATTCAGCCAGGACATTTTTCTGCTTCAGAAAGTTCAACCATACACATGCACTTTGTTTTCATATATAGGTTTGTATTTATATCTTCCACTTCCATAACCAACTTGCAACAGAGCAAACATATTATTCATGAGCAACACTAACAACCTAAACAACAACAACAACTGCAAAGAAAACAAAAACATGGTTGAAAAATGAAAAGTTAATATGTAAATATTTTTGCAATGTTTGTGTTACAGTTTGACCAACAACACACCCCCACACGCACTCACACAGTTTGAGTTTGGTCAGCTGATTGTCTGTCATTTTGTTGTTGTTAAATGCAAATTTCTGTGAAGACATATATATATAGTACTTACATACAATTTTTAATTGCTTTAACTTTAAGCTTAAATGCTCAGCCAACCAGGCTTTTGGCCTGTGACTCATTTTCAAGTTAATTGTCAGCGAATGTTTCATTGGTTCGTTGGTTGTGGGTTTTAAAAATGGTATGCAAATTATTGTAAATTGTTGCGGTTTTGTCTTTTTGTACATCCAGGCAGCGATAAGGTCATACCCTAAGTGAGAAGGGGTATGATAAGTTGGATCAAAAAAAAAGGTTTAAACTGCTAAAAAGAAAAGAAAATCTTCAGACTTCGAATAAAATGAAATGAATGAAACCTATTGAGAATTCTAAATTGTTAGTCCTGTCTTACTTAAAATAAATTTTCAAAAATTTTCCTGGCCTACCTTGCGAGTTTCTGACTTCTATCATATATACCCAGAAAAAAGTAGAACGAATAATTTAAGTACGAACGCTCTTGAAAAAAAATTTATTCATTCTTGAATTTTTCGCTTGAAATCGAGTTAAATTCGTTCTGTTTCGTGTTTTTAGGCGAGGAGGGTGAGGAAAAGTAACAGAGAGAGGAGAGCAAGCTCATTTGAGAGCAGCGATGTTCCTCCATAGCCCCCAGGGGCCGAGCGCAATCGGCCATATCACATGCACACTAGCCGAGCGCAGGCCGAAGTCAGGCATATGAGCGCAAGCAGTGCTCTTTTGCTTGCGTTCGATGTCCAGACGTCGAGCAGGGCAGTTCAAAGCAGGGCTGTATTGCTTTAATTTTGCGCACCAACACACTCTCACTTTTTGGACTCATTCTTCTTAAACATCGCTGTTTGAGAGAATAGCGATGAACCCGCTCTCACTGCATCGTTTTTTTTTGGAAGTCAGTTTATAATATCAACTTGGACAATGCTCAAGGCATCCTAGATGAGGTGCTGTTGTCTAAGCGGTGGTGTCTGTGTTTGTGCAGTCTTTCGAGGTCCCGAGTTCGAGTCGCAGTAAATGTAACTAAGAAATAATATATAAAAAATAATTCACAATAAACCCCTCATCGCCCCCTTACTCAAAATTCCCCCGCAACCCCTCCGGACCTACATAATTCCGACCCACCCCGACCCCCCCTCTCCCTGTCTTTTCCTACACAAGCATTTTCGTACTCGATTTGGATCAAGAATTGAAGCTCTTGGATGAAGAAAAACGGGATCAAACATTCATACTTGGATGAAGAATTTCGTTCTCGGATTGAGAATGTTCACTCTTATCGATCTATTAAGTACGAAAATTCTTGATCCAAGTATGAAATTCTCTATTTTTTTTCTGAGTGTAATAGATACCGCACCTCATACAAACTCCCTTAATTTTCGTTTTGAAACTTCATGGCAAGGGTGGGCGGAGATCAAAGGAAAAACAAACCTAAAAATAGACAACTCTTAAAATAGAACAAACGTTTCAAATCTGCCAAGCGTTTTACAGTTTCGATTATGACAATAACAATTATTGGACGTTTAAGTTCTACAATTTTACAGAGAACGTTAGAAGCTTCGGTGGCCCTGTTTGGTGATTGCTTGTTTCTAAAACCGGGGGTTGTGTGCTCGAGTCCGGTGCTGACCGGCATATTTTTATACCCTTGAAGAGGGTATAATAAAATTGTGTGGATGTTTATAACGCATTGAAGGAAGCATCTCCTCCGAACATATGAAGTATATTTATTCTTGATCAGCACGACGAGCTGAGTTGATTTAGCCCTGTCCGTCTGTCAGTCCGTCTGTCTGTCCGTCTGTCTGTTTCTATGCCATCTCCTCCGTCAGTTTTAAAGCTATCCTCACCAAACTTTGCTCGAAGTCTTTTGGTACAAATACGCTGCACATTTGTCGGAACCGGCCGAATCGGATGACTAAAGCATATAGCTGTCATAGGAACGATCGGTCGAAAAACTTGTCTTAGTGAGAAATACTTTTTTGTTTTTAATGGAAACGCCTCCAAAGTACGTATTTCTTAGTTTACTATCCTTTCCCATGATTTTACTTAAAGTAAAGTAAGTTTCACTTAGTTTGGTCGAAATCGGATGACTATAGCATATAGTATAGCTGCCATAGGAACGATCGGTCAAAAAACTAGTTGTAGTGAGAAAAATTTTTTTCGTTTGTAATGAAAACGTCCTTATCATTGGCATACAATTATTTTATATACTTTTACACAATTCTACAAAGTTTGGTCGAAATCGGATGACTATTGCATATAGCTCTCACAGGATCGATCGGTCGAAAAAACTAGTTCGAGTGAGGAAAACTTTTTTGTTTCTAATGAAAACGTCTTTTTATTGGCATATTCTTAGTTTATATACTTTTACACATATATACAACGTTTTATCAAAATCGGATGACTACTGCATATAGCTGCAGTATGAATGATCGGTTAATATTTTGCTTCATTCACTTATTTTATTGGCCAGCCGAGCTTGCACTCTAACCAATAAAACAATCCACAATTTTTCCCAGAAAGCTAATTAATACCAGTAATTCACCCAATTCGTTCCGAAACAGTGTGACCATACTAAAAAAGTATAGCTTCCTTATTAAGTGTTATGTTTATATCGATTAAAATCGATATTTAAAAAAAAAACTTCACACCTATTATTTTGTCCATGAGTGTAGCTGCAGTACGAGTGATCGGTCGAAAAAGAAGTTCAAGTGAGAAAAACTTTTTCGTTTTAAATGGAATCGCCTCTGTTAGTTTGACTCAAGCTTCGCTATTAAGGGTTTTATATATTAAAGTTGTCCGAATGTTCGTAACGCATAGAAAGAAGCATTTCCGACCACATAAAGTCTTTATATTGGCTGAGTTGATTTTGCCATTTCCGTCTGTCCGTCTGTTTCTGTGCGATTTCCTCCGTCAGTTTGAAAGCTATCTTTACAAAACTTTCCACAAAGTCTTGTAGTACAAAAACGCTGCACAAGTATGAAAACCGACCGGATCGGACGACTATAGCATATAGCTGCCATAGAAACGATAGGTCGAGAACAAGTCGGCATCAGACTGCGTATTTATACGTTTTCTATGCTTTTTCATGATTTAACTTAGTTTGGTCAAAACCGGAAGACTGTATAGTACAGCTGCCATAGAAAAGTTAAGTTTGAAAAACAGTCTTAGTAGGCGTCCTGAAGGGTATAGATTTGGTTTTTTTTCTGTTGTTGGACTGCTCCAAAAATCAAATTTCGTGCGCACCGCTGACCTGGATGAACAAAAAGGAAGGAGCATCAGAAGAACGAGCACCTTTGACATACAGGCCAACATTTTTCTCTAAAACTTCATTTTATTTGTTGTTCTAACACTTTCCAGATTAGAAGGTTTTACCAATTTTTTGAAAATTTTCGAAATTTTTGGGAAAAGCTTAATTTCCAACAATTTAACAGCTGGCAGTCTTTTTGCCTCTGTTCAAATCCAAGAAATGTTTGCTCGCTGCAAAATTCATGCTGCGATTTGACTAAAAAAATCTGATATCGTTTTAGGAAGCCTATCTCCCTCTGAGTTTGCCAAAGAAGATTTTTTTGTTTGATTTTTTCCTTTTAACAGGATATCATTAAATCTAGCAATTTCTCTTTACCCTTTCGGTCATTTGTCTGTGGGCCATTATTGCCAGCCTTATTTATTGTTGCAAAAATATTTATAGCACGAAAATTGGTATTTGTTTGCATGTATTGCATGAGTGTACATAGTTTACGCCAGTCGACACCTCAAATTGATTTCGTTATAATTACATAATATGTATGTGTGTGTGTGTGTACTTCATTGTTCTCCATTATTTGGTGGAAATTTCTGTTGCCTTTACCTAAAAACCAATTTGTTTGAAAACAATGAATAAAATTAATATTTTTTAGAAAATTAAATAACAATTTCTAACAATTTTATCTGGTGCGAACTCATATGCGAAATCCTTTCAAAAAATAGAAAGATTTTTATTAAAAAAAAAACATTTTTTTATTCAACTGTCATCAACACGCGGCGCATTTGCTGACAATGAAAAAAATGGCTTCAAGGCAGCTTTTTGGCTAGATAGGAAAAAAATGCGTTAAACAGCTTGTGTCCCAGCTGCTGCTGAACATCATTATTCACATGGCACAAGTCTGGATTATCGCATCCAGTGTAGAGTGGCTGAAGTGAAAGTCAAAGAAAATTTTCAAAAGCACACAAAATTATTGGCACAAAAAAAAGTCACTACAAAACAGCAAAAAACTGAACATGGATAACTAATAGTCAAGGACAAGCGATTTTATGGATGCGCTTACAAAGGCAGGGACAAAAAAGGAGCACAGGGATATTATGTAAGTGCATTTGGTGAGATTTTTTCTTTGCTTTTCTTACCTTAGACCGCAGCTTGAGATTACTTTAAGTGTTTGATGAATGGTTTTCTTTTGACGAATTAACATTGACATTGGGCTATGATGAAGCGTTTAACTGACTTTTCAAGGTTAATTGAGGTATTGGAGTGGAGATGAGACGAGACTGATCCCTGTCCAAAGGGAGTAAGCTAGGCACAAAGTAGCAATCAAAATACCATGGAATATATGAACAACATTACTTTTTTCAAAGTTTCATGCTAAATAATTCGAAATCGGTAAGTTTAAAGTACTAAAGTAGGATTTTAGCCTGGTCCTGACTTAAAAAATTCTGGAAATCGAAATACATCCCGACGGATTCATTAGCAAGAGGCCTCAGAAGTTTGTAAATTTGACATAAATCTTGTACCAAAGCTTCAACGGTAGGTAGCTGAAACTTTGCACAGGGGTTTTTTTCATGATCCGCTACAACATACATTTTTATTTTACACATTCCATGCATTTATCAAGTAGTTCCAATAGAGACGATTGCTTTTAAAAATGAGTATTGTGGGATAATTTCTTTGTTTGTAACGATACATCAACGAAATTTCCCATAAAATATGTAAGTTTCAGAAGAAACACATAGCTATTTGATATCAGCTAACCACCTGTTAGATGAAAATTTCTTCTATGAATATCTTTTTCCCTTTTCAAGCTACCACCACCAAATTACAAATTTATCATTTCTGAATATTACTCTACAATATATTTAAATTTCAGTACACCAGCAACGTTTTATCAAGTAGCTGCCATAGATTGTGTTGCTTTTGGAAAATAATCTAGTAAGAAAAACTTCTTTGCTTTTAATGGTACCTGAATGAAAATTCGTATTAATGGATTTCTCTCATAACTTATTCAAATCCTATGATCATTTGACCTGTTAAACTTGGTTTTTTTTTGTATATCTCTTATTGAATTATAACAAAAATATATTTATTCAGTTAAAGAAAAGATTTATTGACACTTGGGTGGATTTTTCTTTACTCAGAGACAACTTGCATGAGGTACTGCTTACTCTCTTCATCACGAGTAATTGCCTTATTAAAGCCAGTGAATAGTTTCACAGCTCTCTCGGCGTGATCGTTGGCGACTTCTAAGCTTTTTTTTTTTAAGCTTATTTTGTATTTATTGGATCTTCTCTTGATGAGACTAACAATAATTTTTCAGATCTTAATCTTCTAAGCTGCGTAGCAAATTTTGTAATTTTTTTTTTAGTTTTGGTGTTTGGTTTTGGTGTCATCTTCCATGAACTTGAGGTTTATGTTGAATCTTTTTCAGTAATGAAGTCAAGCTAATTCTAGCCAGTTAGATTCGTCATTCTTGTCGGAGGTATAATTAGTCTAAATACTCTACTGTTCTCATCAGGCTCAGATTGTTCTTTAAGTGTATGACACATCAATCACTTTTCGTCGTTAGAAACCTTGTCATCAAAAAAAAAAATGCTATAGCTCCTAATAGGACTTAGGTCTCATTTATATGCCAATTTTGAAAATATTTTATTATCTCTTGACAAATAACCATCCTTTTTAAGAGTCCGCGATCGTTTATTGTATTACGGGATCTTCCTAATATAACTAGGACCATTTCTGATTAGTCTATACCCTTAGATAATAACAAGTTTCTGGACTGTATGGCTGATTCGTCGCTTGGTCAAATAAATTAAGTTCTAAACTGTAAGAACAAAGTTCTGGATATGATCTTTACATCTGATCCATTTTATTTTACAGTCACTAGACTTCTATCATCACACTCTTTTAATACATATGGAGGATGTTCCTAAGCCCACAACTGCTTTATTGTCGGCTCCACCTAAGCCCGCGTTCTGCTTTCAGAAGGTTCAGAAGGTCACTAAGTCTCCCACTTTCTCAGTATAACTGGTCCTTTATGGACCGTCAAAAGTATGTTGAGAGTTCAGTTTGCGCTTTTTATGACGCTCTTTTTGGCATTTTTATTAACACTGTTTGTTTGGTTATCCAACCAACGGAGCAGCAGCACTCTAAATCCTTAAATTCAATTCTATTCAATAATTTTGTTGCTCTGTGTAGCAAACTCGCATCTAACGTAACTTCCTCTTATTCTATATTTGTTTTGCCAATGCGCTCTCTTTTGCTCTCTTGATTTGTTTAAATATTCTAATTCGCTTGCCCTTGGCCTTATATTAAACAGTCTTGCTTTTGATCTCATCGGCATCAATTATTGATCTGACCTGTCGCAAGTCTCGCTTTCGTTGTGCTCAGCATCAGTTGATCCGCCATAGCAATTTTCAGTCGCTTGTCGTAACAACAGGGATCAACTCGGATTCGCCTGTTTGTTAATCATTAACTTTTATAAACAAATTGTGTTTCGCCTAAGAACTGCCAGTCAGCCTTAGTATTCGACTCATATTACATCGGCCCTGTGCGGCAAATAAACAACTGTTACTTATGAGAAAAAACAAATTTCGGTTTTAAATTATTTGGTCAAAATTAGTGAACAATTCAACAGCTATTAAAAAAGCTTAATAGCTCAACACTGTTCCTCGAGTCAATACTCCTACTTTATCTCGCTCTCCCCTATGTAGTCCAGTCAATTGCTTAAATTAGGGGAATCTCGGAATTCGAGATACCCAGCTAAATCTGTAAATACTTTTATATTGGACACTTAAAAGCTGTCTTAAAACTCCAGCATATGCAGGGGTAAATGCAAATTGTTAAATTTCAAGGCCAAAGACTCAAAATCGATTTTTGCGCTATTTTTGTAAAATATCTCATTTCCTATGGGTTTTTTGATATCTATTTAATATCAATATTGTAGAATACAAAATTCTCACAAATTTTGTTTAAAACATTCTTCCATACGGTGAACCGTTTTCGAGATACGGGGCGAGAGCGCGCGGTCAGATCACTTCTGCTCAAACCGGCATGCCTCCGGTCGAAAACGCGCCATATTAGTTGATGAACTATCGATAAATCAATTATTATAATATTTGCCGCTTTTTTTTAAACTATTATATTATATTTAGATCAATTTTTTCCTAATTCATCCACTTTTATTCAGTATTAATTTATTTAACATCACTTAAATGCCAGTAATCGGTAGAATTGTTAATGAAAATATAGCAATTATATTTGAATTTAATCATTTAATATGAATAACTTACATGATGCGAAAAAAAGAACATACAAATTATAATTAATCTTTTATTATAATATTTATTCAATACATTTAAATATATTGCCATTAAAAGCAAAAATGGAATAAAGGTTACAAAAACTACAATTTTATAATTTGACCATCTTCTTTCTCTTCATCGTCATCTTCCTGCTGCTATAAATTTCAAACTGGCCTCATTATCGTCTTCAACGACATTCTCAGTTCTTCCAGTATGATTTCGGGGTCATCTTCCATCTTCGTTAATGTCGCTCTGATATGGTAGAGCATTATGACAAGCTTGCCCATTTGGATTTCTTCAATAATTGCTGTTGCAGCTTCTACAATTTTTAGCCTTCATTAAGTCAGAATCTATGTTTACTTTCGTTTTAAGCTTCTTGATAGAATATTACCTTGTGCATCACGGAAAGAAAATAGATTGTGAAAGCTCCGTTTTCTTTGTAATTACGATATCGGATAAGTACTTGTCTTGTAAACATAGTTTTATCATTCGGCACATAAATCTCGTCAACACATTTTTAAGCTCTTAGTATGAATTGAGAATCATTATTATTTTCGTTGTAATGAAAACTTAACATAGCTTCCGTAACTTGATTATCCTTGACGAGGTTTTCAAGAGGCGATGATGATGATGACTTATTTGAAAAGTTTAAAGCAAGCAGCATGGTAATTTTCGTTTTCCAGCAGCGATCAAATCATACTGTAAAATTATACGACTATTCACCAATTCTCCGAAATCTTATCCCCACGCTCTTCATAGTTTTTTTGATAACAGTATCTTTGAACTCAAGAGTACTCACATTTTTATCTTCCGCCTGAGCTTTTTCTTTTCTTTGCTGCAGCCTCATCAGCAACTCGCCACAAAATAAAGATTGATTGTTAAAATCAAACACTTCACCCCGTTTTTTACGGAGCATTGCTAATGAGATATAGCTCCTTCTTCTTGTGTCCGTTTTGCTGTTGATACAGTTTTTACTTATTGTTAATACTTAGCACTTTGATGCACTTTAACAGAGGTTACTGATTTTAAATAATCAATTTTTCCGTCGTTTCGTCTGGACACTTGCAGTTCGTAGAGATTTCATTCCGCGCACTATATAATATAATATAAACAATATAATATAATAGTTAATAAAACTGACAAATATTTATAATAATTAATTTATCGATAGTTCATCAACTAATATGGTGCGTTTCCGGAGGCACCGGTTGACCTGAAGTGATCCTGTGACACGCGCGCCTCCTCGCCCCGTATCTCGAAAACGGTTCACCGTATGAAAGAAGAATATTTATTTAAACAAAAATTTAAAAGAAATTTCGCATTCTACAATATTAGATATTAAATACAAATATCAAAACCTCATAGGAAACAGATATTTATAAAAATAGCGCAAAAATCGATTTTGTGACCTTTGATCTTGAAATTTAATAGTTGCGTACATCCTACCATATGTAGGTTTTGAGACAACTTTTAAGGTGTCAATATACAAGTATTTAAGCAGATTTACAGCTGGCATTCCTGCACCTGAGGTGTGAACTCTACTATAATGATCGGACTAATGGCTTCTCATCACTCGACAAACCTGAAAATAACAAGGCGAGGCTAGAAAAAATTAAAGACGGCCGATTATTGCTAATATGCTGGTGTGCCGAATTTGAACAGGCCCTACACGGATTTTTATAACAGTTACTGGACAGTGGATTTTGCTAATTTTCTAACTGATCTGATCTTAATCCTACTGACCAAAGTAAGTGTGAACAACATTGTGTGTAGGGGTGATAAAGTCAGTCTATTTGCCTCTTTTTAACAACTCTGCTATGATCTACCTGATGCGAACTATGATGTTCTCCAAGTTATCCTCACTCATATTGGGTCATCAATCTGGTATTTACTCCTTCAATAAATATTCAGTCAACAAGGTCCATAGTATCTGAATGGTTGGCAGTGATTCTTGATGATTTAAAGGGCTAAGACTGGTATGAAATTGTCCATCACGTTGAGATTTTTAGTAATTGAGATTAAAGTTGGTAAAATGTAGATGGTACTTTAGCACTTGTGTAAGAATCCAAAACATTCCTTTTATTGCTGCTGCCTCAATATATGCAATGGAAATGTAGTGACTTTATATGTTTACGTTTCTAAAGACAGTAAAGAAGATCATTACTGTAATGATTGGAATCCAATTTGAGCTTTTAAGCCACATTTTCTCAGACGGTAATGAAACGAAAATGTTCTTGAACCCTGCTGTCAACCAAATCTGAACATTTCTCGTGTCCCAGATCAGAAACAGTTTATGAATCATGTCTTGAGCTACCTGGTAAGCTAAAAACACCAACAGGCATTACCTCCACATATGAACAAAGACTACGTCTATTGGCATGAGTACCTGTCACCAACTTGAGAATGTGTCATGTGGTCATTTTATCCACAAGCTTTGGCGGGTGAGATTGACCTGTTATTGATTTAATGGGGTTCCACCCAT